>CM024754.1:84355086-84452911 GCA_014218235.1 Colocasia esculenta | reverse complement strand
GCGATCCTTGCAAGACCACGTCACAATCTCAGTTTTGGGCCTGAAAATCAGTCTTTTGCAAGTCTTGTTGTACCACCATAATTCCCATATCATGTTGACGATCTTAACTACATAAAAACAAAGTTGTAAGTATTATTGTATTTTAATCTAATAAAGTCAATCACTTGATCTTTCATATCCATGATTTCATGACACATGCACACACGTTGAACCATCCAAATATGGCTTAATAGGCATGAATATGATACATAACATATCTGGTAATTAATGCAATTAATTACCTTATTTTAAGAAGAACTTGTTTACAATTCGTGCGATGTTTTGGAACACCGATCCCGACGCTCCACTGTTCTAGAATTCCTCTAGAACGTCGAGTACTTGTTTCTATATTACACACTCTCTTGACTTGGACGAACTCTCCGTCGGATACTCCTTCTGCCGGACTAGTGACTCCTTGTGCAAGGCCTCCGTAAGTCTCCTCTGATCATGGATTCCACATGGTCGACGAGCCGGTTGTACCCTAACACCCATTACCCCTTTAGGGATCGATATGATCCAAACGGCTATTAGAAGTTCGCTCTTACCTTGAATCACGTCGGACCTCTGGACTTGTGCATAACATGGCCAGCAGGAAGATTGTGAATTCCACCTGACTGCCAATACGACGTGCGCGTGTTGTGCAACTGTTACTATCGCTTGTTTACTCGTTGTTTTACGTGATGTCCACTAGCTCTAATCTTTACTCTACTCGCTCACCTATTCACGTTCACTCTACTATCTCGTCTATTCATCTAGTGCTCTTATCTATTTCTTGGTACTCTCAATTGGCCATTACTTGATTGTCTAAAGATAAACAATATAACCAATGCCTGGCATATATAAAGGGCCCGATCTGGTCCTGGGATGTGCGCCCGAAAGTGCTAGTGCCCATGGGAGTTAAATGATCAGAGTGTTTGGCATTACACTCAAGTGCTATCTATCTCGACTATCTATATGACAATCAAAAACACAAAGTGCTATATTCTCTCGTTGTCTTTTGACAAACAGTGCTATACTCTCTCTCGCTATCTTCGGATAACCAAAGTGCAATTACTATCTCGATTGACAAGAAAGTTAATCAAAAGTGCTATACTATTTCGATTGATAAGAAAATCAATCAAAGTGTAATTTACTCTCTATATGGCCAACTACTTTCTCTCTCCTTGCTATACATGTGTCGTGCTATTGCTTGACGTTGACGTTATTTGCTATCGTGTCGTTGTTGCTTTCTATCGTGACTCGATCTTATTCATTGTACTATACTTGATTCATCTACTATTTGAACCATGTTACTTGTGCTCTTACTTTCTCGACTTTACATGACTCGCTCTATCTTTAGTTACTCTGCCTTTAATGCATTAATTACTTAAATCATGCTTGACTCATGAGATTTAAGTCCTACTGGGCGTTGTTCGCTCACCCTGCGTTTTTGGTTATTGTGTCTCAGGTAAGTCGGACAATGACGTTAGATGCACCCATGGGACAAGACCCGAGTGTTGAGTGACCTGGAATTAGTTGATGAAGATACTCTAGTACAATGGAGTCTAGTAGATATTGTTTTTAGATTTCTTTCTAATATAATGGAGTCAATGAGCTATATGTTTTGGCTCTGGATTAGTGGTTGTAATAGTCTTAGTGAAATTTCAATGAAATGAAGAGTTTTATTCCAATTATTGTTCATTAGATACCTGATTTATTCAACTGATTGTACATGTTACTCTACTATGTACTTCGTTCACGTCTCCCCCGATTTATTCCGCTGCTAAATTGGAGGGGCGTGACAGTTGGTATCAGAGCCAGGTTTCGATCCTGGGACCTGTGGGTTATGGGCCCACCACGCTTCCGCTGTGACAGGATTATTACCATACCATCCAGTAAGGACATCCTAGGACCTAAATAATCCTGCGCTTTCAACATCCAATACCATCCAGGTAAGGGAAACGCCGTGGCTGATGCTCTTAGTAGAAAGCCAATGGCATCTATTTCAAGTCTAGTCCTTGGCGAGATGCAATTACTTGAACAATTCGTGAGGCTAGACTTAAATATTGAACATAGGGATGATCATGTTTTGATTGCCAATCTCAAGATCCAATCCGATCTGCTGGAGGAAATCAAGATGCAACGGGACAATGATCCATTTCTGGTTCGTGTCAAGGAAACCTTAGCAGACCGACCGGATTTTGCCATGACTGAAGATGGAAGGTTAGTATTCCAAGGGAGAACTTGTGTCCCAGACAACGAAGCCCTAAAAAGGAAACTAATGGATGAAGCACATCAAACTAAGTACACTATTCATCCAGGAGGTACCAAAATGTATCAAGACATGAAAAGAACATTTTGGTGGCCAAATATGAAGAGGGAAGTAACCGAGCATGTAGCTCATTGCCTCACATGTCAGCAAGTAAATGCGGAGCACCTGCGCCCTGCCGGTGTACTCAGACCGCTAGATATTCCAGAGTGGAAATGGGAAAGCATTGGCATGGACTTCATCATGGGTTTACCCAAGACTCGTGGTGGACTCGACGCCATATGGGTCATCGTTGACCGGTTGACCAAATCGGCGCACTTCTTACCCATAAAGAGTACATGGTCCGTGGAGGTGCTAGCTGCATTATATGTCAAGGAGGTCGTGCGGTTGCACGGTATTCCGTCATCTATTATCTCAGATCGAGACCCAAGATTCACCTCTCATTTTTGGAAAGGTCTGCAAACTGCCCTTGGTACGAAACTTAATTTTAGTACTGCCTTTCACCCGCAGACTGATGGGCAAACTGAGAGGACAAATCAAATGTAGAAGACATGTTAAGAGCCTGCATTATTGATTTCAAGGTCATTGGAATGAACACTTACCCTTAATTGAGTTCGCCTATAACAACAGTTACCAGGCTAGTATTAAAATGGCACCATTTGAAGCACTTTATGGCAGGAATTGTAGATCTCCTGTGTGCTGGAATGAAGTAGGAGAACAACAATGGTTAGGACCTGACATGGTACAAAGTACAACCCGGGATATACAGATGATACGAGATCGACTCAAGATTGCTCAGTCTAGACAGAAGAGCTATGCTGATAAGAGGAGACGGGATCTGGAATTTCAAATAGGAGATCATGTGCTATTGAAGGTATCTCCTACCCGGGGTATTCAAAGATTCGGAGTGAAAGGAAAACTTAGTCCAAGATTCATTGGTCCTTTCGAAGTACTTGAAAGGATTGGTGAAGTTGCTTACAGACTGGCCTTGCCGCCAAATTTGGCAAGTGTGCATAATGTCTTCCATGTCTCCATGCTTAGAAAGTATGTGTACGATCCTACACATGTCATTCGCCATGATGATCTGGTGTTAAACAAGGACATGACGTATGAAGAGAAACCGATCAAGATATTGGACCGGAAGGTGCAACAACTCAGGAATCGTCCCATTCACGTGGTGAAGGTCTTATGGAATAACCGCGGAGTGGAAGAAGCTACGTGGGAACCGGAAGGAATTATCAGACGAAACTACCCTAACCTATTCGGTAAGTCATTCTCTCCTGTAAGGTCATATGAATTTGGGGACCAAATTCTTTTAAGAGGGGGAGGATGTAGCAACCTGAATTTTTATGAAAAATAAAATTTAAATAAAAAAATTTAAAACCTAGCTAAATGGATATTAAATAGAGCATTAAATAAAACCCATTAGATGGAAAAGAGTAATGGGCTTTGCTTAATGGATCTTCTAGAATTTATTGGGTCAAAAATATGAATTTACAAAGGGAGAATAATAGGAAAATACCCTAAATTCGTAACTAAATTATTACTTAAATAGAAAGGGGTATTTAATGCATTAATATAGTTTGAGTTATAATAGGATTCCTAAACCTACCCCATATGGGTTAGCACGAATTTGATCTCTTCCTAGTCTAAATAGAGATTGGAAAGCAAGGAAGGAAGGAGGAAGTAAGGAAATTTCGGAATTTAAGAGGAATTAGAGTCCTATTAGGAAATAGAAAGAGGAGAAGCTTAATACTCTCCTAAAACCTCTTGGCCGACCCAAGCTCGTGCCAAGGGATTCCTGGACCAGGAGGAGAGGCCTAGGAGGAGGAGATTTCGTGGGAAGAAGAACCTTTCAAGCTCTCAACCCCGTTCTTCAAGTTCTAGCCCTAGAAGAGGAAATCGAGTCAAGGTAGGCATTCTCACAAGAAAAAATCCTAAAATTTCGTCTGTAGATTGTTCCATACATCAAGAACAAAACCCTCAAATTTCATAATTTTCCATCAAGCCAATATTTTCTTCTTAAATTTAGAAGTTCTGCAACTCTCTTGACCCCGAGCCCTCTTCTTAACTCTTGATCTCTATGTAGACTTGATCCCATGCTACGAAATTTTTAATGTAGATACTTCATGATGTCAGGGATCATTTGCCTCTAAAAAGCCTAAATTTCATTGAGCATGTTGCTCGAATTAAATCAGTCTTGCTCTCTATGTCATGTTCTGTGTCACTCGTTGTTGTTCATGCTCAAACCATGTTCAAACCATGCTCTCTCTCAGATTCCGATTTACTGGAAGTACCCTTACATGTCTACTTTAATTTGCAACTAGTTTCAGGATTTTTCGTTGACTATATAATTAGTTATGATTTTCTAAACGACCATGTATCGAAATTTCAATATTCTGGCCCGCAATCCAATGTCTGGTCTGACTCCTGTCGGAGTCAGGCGCAGACAACCAGAAGGCGACACCTCGATATGTCGTTTTCTGGGGCCTGATTGCGACAGCCTCCCTGTCGCGACCAAGAAAGCGACAGGTGAGCCGTCGCATTCTCAGAACCCGATCTGCAAGCCATGTCGCGACCCTTTTTAGGCCCTGTCGCGTTCTGCCCTGACCCTGTCGCGTTCCTTACAGGCCTATGTCGCCTTCTCAGAGTTTTGCAGAAAAAACCATAAAAAAATATTTTTGTCGCTTTCTAAATAATCCTTACGCTCTAACTAAAGACGTTTAGACAAAACGTTCATAACTGTCACGCCCCTCCAATTTAGCAGCGGAATAAATCGGGGGAGACGTGAACAAAGTACATAGTAGAGTAACATGTACAATCAGTTGAATAAATCAGAGTATCTAATGAACAATAATTGGAATAAAACTCTTCATTTCATTGAAATTTCACTAAGACTATTACAACCACTAATCCAGAGCCAAAACATATAGCTCATTGACTCCATTATATTAGAAAGAAATCTAAAAACATATCTACTAGACTCCATTGTACTAGAGTATCTTCATCAACTAATTCCAGGTCACTCAACACTCGGGTCTTGTCCCATGGTGCATCTAACGTCATTGTCCGACTTACCTGAGACACAATAACCAAAAACGCAGGGTGAGCGAACAACGCCCAGTAGGACTTAAATCTCATGAGTCAAGCATTTAAGTAATTAGTGCATTAAAGGCAGAGTAACTAAAGATAGAGCGAGTCATGTAAAGTCGAGAAAGTAAGAGCACAAGTAACATGGTTCAAATAGTAGATGAATCAAGTATAGTACAATGAATAAGATCGAGTCACGATAGAAAGCAACAACGACACGATAGCAAATAACGTCAACGTCAAGCAATAGCACGACACATGTATAGCAAGGAGAGAGAAAGTAGTAGGCCATATAGAGAGTAAATTGCACTTTGATTGATTTTCTTATCAATCGAAATAGTATAGCACTTTTGATTAACTTTCTTGTCAATCGAGATAGTAATTGCACTTTGGTTATCCGAAGATAGCCGAGAGAGAGTATAGCACTGGTTTGTCAAAAGACAACGAGAGAATATAGCACTTTGTGTTTTTGATTGTCATATAGATAGTCGAGATAGATAGCACTTGAGTGTAATGCCAAACACTCTGATCATTTAACTCCCATGGGCACTAGCACTTTCGGGCGCACATCCCAGGACCAGATCGGGCCCTTTATATATTGCCAAGCATTGGTTATATTGTTTATCTTTAGACAATCAAGTAATGGCCAATTTGAGAGTACCAAGAAATAGATAAGAGCACTAGATGAATAGACGAGATAGTAGAGTGAACGTGAATAGGTGAGCGAGTAGAGTAAAGATTAGAGCTAGTGGACATCACGTAAAACAACGAGTAAACAAGCGATAGTAACAGTTGCACAACACGCGCACGTCGTATTGGCAGTCAGGTGGAATTCACAATCTCCCGCTGGCCATGTTATGCACAAGTCTAGAGGTCCGACGTGATTCAAGGTAAGAGCGAACTTCTAATAGCCGTTTGGATCATATCGATCCCTAAAGGGGTAATGGGTGTTAGGGTACAATCGGCTAGTCGACCATGTGGGAATCCATGATCAGAGGAGACTTACGGAGGCCATGCACAAGGAGTCACTAGTCCGGCAGAAGGAGTATCCGACGGAGAGTTCGTCCAAGTCAAGAGAGTGTGTAATTATAGAAACAAGTACTCGACGTTCTAGAGGAATTCTAGAACAGTGGAGCGTCGGGATCGGTGTTCCAAAACATCGCACGAATTGTAAACAAGTACTTCTTAAATAAGGTAATTAATTGCATTAATTACCAGATATGTTATGTATCATATTCATGCCAATTAAGCCATATTTGGATGGTTCAACGTGTGTGCATGTGTCATGAAATCATGGATATGAAAGATCAAGTGATTGATTTTATTAGATTAAACTACAATCAATACTTACAACTTTGTTTTTATGTAGTTAAGATCGTCAACATGATATGGGAATTATGGTGGTACAACAAGACTTGCAAAAGACTGATTTTCAGGCCCAAAACTGAGATTGCGACGTGGTCTTGCAAGGATCGCGACGGGGTCGTCAGATCAGGCAGGCATAACCCGACAGGGGTACTGTCGCGACCAGAACGCGACAGAGGTACTGTCGCGACCCGACCTCAGAATGCGACATATCGGGCCGTCGCGTTCACAGGGTCTGCTCCTGAGTCCGACAGGGATCTGACATGCACTTGGTTCAGACTACCATGATTTGACACAGGGTGATATTCATGAAACGCCTATATCTCTCTATATGCTGACCTTTAGACAAAACTCACAACATAGAAAATGTCGAGGACATCTATTGGAAGAACGTTTGTGTTGTGGGCTGGGTCTGAATCGGTCTCTAATTGCATGAAATACAGGAAGAACGTGAAAAAGCCCTAAACATGCATGACTTCGTTGCGACTTACATGTTTGGCTTGTAACATGAGATCTACTGATATTTGGACAAAACGTTTAACATAAAAGATGACAAGGACAACTAGTATAAGAACTTTGTTGTTGGGGTTTTAACCTAATTCGGTCTTGATCCTTTTTAAAAACATGAAGAACTTAAAGTTAAATGCAACCAGAAAACGCAGTATCATGCACGACTCTATTAAGAAGTTTATAACTCTCAAACTAATGACATTTAAGCAAAACCTTTAACATAAAAGATGACCAATCGACTAATACAAGAACTTTCATGTTGGAGGCTTGGCCTACTTCGGTCTTAAATCTCGAGCAAAACAGGAAGAACCTAAGGCTAACTGCAAACCCGAAAACACAGTATTATGCATGACTCTCTTACGGGGTTCATAACTCTCTAACTAAAGACTTTTAGACAAAACGTTAAACATGAAAGATGATCGTGACTACCAGTAGAAGAACTTTGATGTTGAGGATTTAATCTAGTTCGGTCTCGAATCGTGTGCATAATAAGAAGAACGGAAAGAGCCCTAACTGTGCGCGACTTAAGGAGAACGACTAATACACAAAGTATACTCCATGAAAATTAGTGAAATCAGAAGCAAATGAAGCTAGACTCGAAGCTCTATAAGATGGTATTATTTTTCTTTAATCTTGACCCAAGAATGCCTACCTTTGAACGCTAAGAACTCCCTGCAGGTTCCTGGTTCGCTACAGGGCGAGGTGGAAGAAGACCACATTTTTCCCAGCCTTCTCCTCTCCTCCAGCACCCCAAACTTGCTGCACACGACCCCAACTTGATGCTAAACCCTCCCCAAACGTTTTGTGAAGAGTTATTATAGTTTTAGGGTGCTACTTCAGGTCCTAATGGGACTAGGAAAGAGGGCTGCGAATTTCTGCATTCTAGTTTCCAAAATATGAGATTCTCTCACCCAAAGGAGGTAGCAAAGATTTAGGAAACTACCTCTTAGAGTTGGGGTAGGTTTTGACATACCTTGTATGACTAATTACCCTAATTTAAACCCTAATGTGCCCTTCACAATTATTGCATATTTACAGTACGAATTTCTGAGTATTTTTATGTTCCCATTTATTATTAGGCTAAAAGTGATCCATTGGCCATTTTCATTAATGGGTCACTAATACATAATGTTATAAGTCTCTCCAACCTATTTATTTAATTTATGGTTGGGTTATTTTTCCGTGTTAACAATTTTCCGACTTAGTTGCCTAATTCGGTTAACTTGGTCACGTGTAACGTATACTTGGCCAATCGGATTTTTCGTTGCTCGAATCTCTTCATGAAACTCTTAATAATAATGTTTGAGGTTGATTTATAATTTTTACGGAATTTTCTAATGTGTTTTCTCACGTACGATAGTGGTACGTAAGTTCTATCATTTCGATAATACGGAAATTATTTATCTACTATTTCCATACTTGCATTTGTTCATAGGTCATAAATTGTCCATTGGTCCAATTTCTTTTATGGACTATCCCCACATATTATTTGGAGTCTACTCATAATTTTTATTTCAATTGTTAATCTACTCGGCTCATGTAATAATGGATATTTCAATTTATTCTTATTTACCATGATAAGTCGCATAAATTCTAAATCATGGCCCGGATTATTTTTCTATGCCCAAATTTCTTAATGTGTCATTAGAGAATAATTTTTAAGGTACAACTATTATTTTTATAGAATTTTTACATGAGTTTCTACTCATGCAATAATGACGTGTATCTTTTAGCTAGTTTGGTTTTTATAAATTGACGAGTTTTCTATTTATCTAAAATTTTTTAATTAATGAAATTTCTGGGGTATTACATCCTCCCCCACTTAAAAAGAATTTGGTCCACCAAATTCCATGACTTCTTCAGTTACCTATATATCATCATTTCCATGTTAAAGGTAATTATGAGGGTAGATTTAAAGTTACCTTCCAGAATGAGGTTGACATTAGGGTACAAGGTAGTATTAAACCAATAGGGTAAGTATACACATTTTATATCTTAACCATGGTTCTACCCAATCCTCACATAAGTATGGGGGTTGTCTTAGACACGTGTCATGTCAATTCACCTAGAACATCCTAGGACCTACAATATCCTAGTAAGGACATCCTAGGCTCTGATACCAACTGTCAGAGAGTTATGAACATACCATCTAAAAGTCTAAAAGTCTGATACCAACACGTCTCCCCCGACAGGATTATTACCATACCATCTATTTCATGTTGAACGTTTTGTCTAAAAATCTTTAGTTAGAGAGTTATGAACCCCGTAAGAGAGTCATATATAATACTGTGTTTTCGGGTTTGCAGTTAGCCTTAGGTTCTTCCTGTTTTGCTCGAGATTTAAGACCGAAGTAGGCCAAGCCTCCAACATGAAAGTTCTTGTATTAGTCGATTTGGTCATCTTTCATGTTAAAGGTTTTGCTTAAATGTCATTAGTTTGAGAGTTATAAACTTCGTAATAGAGTCGTGCATGATAGTGCGTTTTCTGGTTGCATTTAACTTTAAGTTCTTCATGTTTTTAAAAAGGTTCAAGACCGAATTAGGTTAAGACCCCAACAACAAAGTTATTATAATAGTTGTCCTTGTCATCTTTTATGTTAAACATTTTATCCAAATATCAGTAGATCTCATGTTACAAGCCCAACATGTAAGTCGCAACGAAGTCATGCATGTTTAGGGCTTTTTCACGTTCTTCCTATATTTCATGCAATTAGAGACCGATTCAGACCCAGCCCACAACACAAACGTTCTTCCAATAGATATCCTCGACATTTTCTATGTTGTGAGTTTTGTCTAAAGGTCAGCATATAGAGAGATATAGGTGTTTCATGAATATCACCCTGTGTCAAATCATGGTAGTCTAAACCAAGTGCATGTCAGATCCCTGTCGGACTCAGGAGCAGACCCTGTGAACGCGACGGTCCGATATGTCGCATTCTGAGGTCGGGTCGCGACAGTACCTCTGTCACGTTCTGGTCGCGACAGTACCCCTGTCGCGTTCTGCCTGCCTGATCTGACGACCCCATCGCGATCCTTGCAAGACCACGTCGCAATCTCAGTTTTGGGCCTGAAAATCAGTCTTTTGCAAGTTTTGTTGTACCACCATAATTCCCATATCATGTTGACGATCTTAACTACATAAAAACAAAGTTGTAAGTATTGATTGTATTTTAATCTAATAAAAGTCAATCACTTGATCTTTCATATCCATGATTTCATGACATATGCACACACGTTGAACCATCCAAATATGGCTTAATTGGCATGAATATGATACATAACATATCTGGTAATTAATGCAATTAATTACCTTATTTTAAGAAGTACTTGTTTACAATTCGTGCGATGTTTTGGAACACCGATCCCGACGCTCCACTGTTCTAGAATTCCTCTAGAACGTCGAGTACTTGTTTCTATAATTACACACTCTCTTGACTTGGACGAACTCTCCGTCGGATACTCCTTCTGCTGGACTAGTGACTCCTTGTGCAAGGCCTCCGTAAGTCTCCTCTGATCATGGATTCCCACATGGTCGACGAGCCGGTTGTACCCTAACACCCATTACCCCTTTAGGGATCGATATGATCCAAACGGCTATTAGAAGTTCGCTCTTACCTTGAATCACGTCGGACCTCTGGACTTGTGCATAACATGGCCAGCGGGAAGATTGTGAATTCCACCTGACTGCCAATACGACGTGCGCGTGTTGTGCAACTGTTACTATCGCTTGTTTACTCGTTGTTTTACGTGATGTCCACTAGCTCTAATCTTTACTCTACTCGCTCACCTATTCACGTTCACTCTACTATCTCGTCTATTCATCTAGTGCTCTTATCTATTTCTTGGTACTCTCAAATTGGCCATTACTTGATTGTCTAAAGATAAACAATATAACCAATGCCTGGCAATATATAAAGGGCCCGATCTGGTCCTGGGATGTGCGCCCGAAAGTGCTAGTGCCCATGGGAGTTAAATGATCAGAGTGTTTAGCATCTCACTCAAGTGCTATCTATCTCGACTATCTATATGACAATCAAAAACACAAAGTGCTATATTCTCTCGTTGTCTTTTGACAAACCAGTGCTATACTCTCTCTCGGCTATCTTCGGATAACCAAAGTGCAATTACTATCTCGATTGACAAGAAAGTTAATCAAAAGTGCTATACTATTTCGATTGATAAGAAAATCAATCAAAGTGCAATTTACTCTCTATATGGCCAACTACTTTCTCTCTCCTTGCTATACATGTGTCGTGCTATTGCTTGACGTTGACGTTATTTGCTATCGTGTCGTTGTTGCTTTCTATCGTGACTCGATCTTATTCATTGTACTATACTTGATTCATCTACTATTTGAACCATGTTACTTGTGCTCTTACTTTCTCGACTTTACATGACTCTCTCTATCTTTAGTTACTCTGCCTTTAATGCATTAATTACTTAAATCATGCTTGACTCGTGAGATTTAAGTCCTACTGGGCGTTGTTCGCTCACCCTGCGTTTTGGGTTATTGTGTCTCAGGTAAGTCGAACAATGACGTTAGATGCACCCATGGGACAAGACCCGAGTGTTGAGTGACCTGGAATTAGTTGATGAAGATACTCTAGTACAATGGAGTCTAGTAGATATTGTTTTTAGATTTCTTTCTAATATAATGGAGTCAATGAGCTATATGTTTTGGCTCTGGATTAGTGGTTGTAATAGTCTTAGTGAAATTTCAATGAAATGAAGAGTTTTATTCCAATTATTGTTCATTAGATACTCTGATTTATTCAACTGATTGTACATGTTACTCTACTATGTACTTCGTTCACGTCTCCCCCGATTTATTCCGCTGTTAAATTGGAGGGGCGTGACAAGGTGTCTACCTAGAACCTCTCACGACACCCAGTGAAACCCAAAGAGAAGGCGACAGCCACCCTGTCCCTACCAGAACGTGACAGGGTGGGCATCGCTTCCTCAACCGGAAGGCGACATATCGGGCTGTCGTGACCTAGATCGCGACACCAAACATGTCGCAACCGCAGGTTTTGCACACCCGAGGACACCACCTTCAAGCCATGCACCACCAATCCGAATAAACCAAGGGGAGGGGAGCATGGATAATGATGAAAACAGCTTAAATAGCATTAAACCACCCTTATAAACACTCATGCATGTCAAGGAAAGGATCTACACTCAATTAACCGCACATGCAAACATGGACCCTCATCAAACACACCCCATTCCAAGCATGAAACCAAGCATGCAATCATCCCACAAGAACCACAACCACAATGCATATCCTAGCATGTGTTCTAAGGCTTGGAGAAGGGGTTTGGGTGCCCTAGCATGGTAGAACTAGGGGGACAGCATGGGGTCCCTACCTCAAAACGAAGATCCACCCAAAGGGGCCTTCTCGTAGGCATGCAACCCTCCTCCTCGCTCCAAGCTCCATGGGGACGTCGTCCACGAGCAAGGATTGCCCTTCACAAGCCAAAGGAGAAGCGGATTACCACGAGGAGGAGCACACCGAGAAGGAGAAACCACCAAGCACCATAGCATACAAACATACCTTCACAAGCCACCCAACTCCTCTCCTCCAAGCTTTCCATGGAGCACAGGCAACAGAGGGCTCGGGGAAGAAGAGCACCGGCCGAAAGGGAAGAAATGGGGTTGTTCTCAGGCTTGTGACCATTTAAGCTTCAGAGATGAGAACACGACAACTTGCCTGTCACATTCACTCAAGTGAACGCGACGGCTAACCCGTTGCGATCCCATGGTCAAGGTCAACCTGACCAACGGAAACGCCACGCATCGCCCTTGCAGCCCTGACACCATGAACGCGACACCTGACCCGTCGCGTTCATCATGTTAGTGGTTGACACTTGTCCCGTCCATCCCGACAGTAAAACGACAAGGATGCATGCTGCGGTCAGAGGCTGAACGTGACAACATGCTCGTCGCATTCCAAACGAGAACCCGACGGCCATCCTGTCACCTTCAGAAGGCGACAGCCCAAGCGTCGCGACCTTCAACAGAAGGTGACTGACCAAGGAAAAGGAGGGATGTTACACTAGGTGACGGGTATGTGATAGTGTCCTTCTTTATGGTGATTTGGACTATGTGTCACAGCAAAGATGTGTAAAGTTGTGGAATTAAGTGTGAATGTGCAATGTGATCATGTGAAAGTGATGTGCTAAAGTGCTTCAATGTGTAAGAAAATGAAACCATGTGAATATGCTATGTTTATGTTAAAATAGAAAGCAAAAGGTGAGAATTTGTGACATATGAGTATATTGAATGTGATAGGTATCATGCTAGTATCTCTAGTAGTTATGTGCTAGGTTTCATGATTAGAATATTTGGAAATGTGCTATATTATAAGATATGTTAGATACCATGTGCTATATGAAATCCATGTGTAGTTAGCATATTAAAATTGTTCATTTAATACTTGATGATAGTTACATGAATCATGTGATAATTTTCTTAAGGAATTATACTTGTTAGAATGTATGTGGTAAGTATTTGGATGTGACCAATAGGTTGCTTACTGAGTCTTTTGTGAAGACTCATCCTTACTTAACCATACAGGTGAGACAGGTATTCCAGAGATAGAGGAGGAGATAGCGAGGAGCGACTTCGAGCAAGAGGAGTAGCCGAGACTGGAGAGCTATTTATATAGGTTGTACTTTTCTTTTACTTAGTACGTGAGATGATGTTATTGTGATATGGACTTATGGACTTGATTACTTGTGGCCTTGGTATAGTTATTTTGCTACTATATAGACTATAGGATGTGTGTGGTGATGATGGAATAAGAATTACTTATATTTTTGTTGTACTTTCCTTTGTTATTTGTGTACATCTCTACTACTACTATGTTGTGTGGGTACATGTCCCACTGTGACGACACACTTTATATCGACGTGGATTGGTATAATCGTACCGGTATAAAGGGGGTCGTTATAAGAAAACATTAGAAAACCCACTCTTGATGGGGCACAAATTTGGCTTATATAGTATTCTAATGATAGTGAAATTTCTAAGTTTGTAGTTTCCTAACTCTATAGAAGTTGTTTCTCATAACAAGTTTGTTCCTATTTGGTTTAATTCTAGGGAGCATATTTGGAATCCTCTATTGGATTCGATCACGATTTATGGTCCATACTTTCCATGTTGTTTATCTTAACTACCCCCTTTTTATCATCGGGTATAAAATTAACACGTATTTTGTAGTTTGGCAATGACTGATAACTTCGTCATATACGAAGTCATACACGATTTGGTCATGGTCAGTCGATGCTAACTTCGTCATATTCGAAATCTAACTTCATCATATCTGAAGCCAACTTCATTATATCCAAAGTTATACAAGATTTGGTGTAATCTGTCGAAGCTAACTTCGTCATATTTGAAGTCTAACTTTGTCATATCTGAAGTCCAACTTCATCATATACGAAATCCACTTCGTCATGTATAGTTTGGTCATGATCAATCAAAGCTAACTTCGTCACATCCGAAGTCTAACTTCGTCATATCTGAAGTCCAACTTCATCATATGCGAAGTCCACTTTGTCATGTATGTTTTGGTTGTAATCAATCAAAGCTAACTTTGTCATATTTGAAGTCTAACTTCATCATATCCGAAGTCCAACTTCGTCATATATGAAGTCCACTTCGTCATGTACAATTTGGTCATGATCAGTCGAAGCTAACTTCGTCATATCCGAAGTCTAACTTCGTCATATCCGAAGTCCAACTTCGTCATATATGAAGTCCACTTTGTCATGTACGTTTTGTCATAATCAATCGAAGCTAACTTCATCATATTTGAAGTCTAACTTCGTCATATCCGAAGTCCAACTTCGACATATACGAAGCCCACATCGTCATGTACAATTTTTCCGTGATCGGTTGAATCTAATATCGTAATATCCAAAGTCTAACTTCGACTGACAACATTAAATATTGGTCATTCGATTTGATATATCGATTACCTTTAAACATCAATTGCGAACCAACATCGATTATAAACCAACATTGATTGCCTTTAAACATCGATTGTGGACCAACAACGATTGCCTTTAAACATCGATTGCTAACCAACACCAATTGTTCTTCACATCGATTGCCAACTAACATCGATTGCACTCAACATTGATTGATCTCAACATTGATTGCTCCTTTGAACATCGATTGCCAACTAACAATCGATTGCTTCTTTAAACATCGATTGCTAACTAACAATCGATTGTTCCGCAAACATCGATTGCTAACTAACATTGATTACTCCTTTAAACATAGATTACTCCTCAAACATCGATTACTCCTCAACATCGGTTACTCCACAAACATCAATTATTCCTCAAACATTGATTACTAACTAACATTGATTACTCCTTTAAACATCGATTACTGACTAACATTGGTTGCTCCTTTAAACATTGGTTACTGACCGATTTTTTGTTGGCCCTTTTGGTACGGCAGCAAGCTAACCTAGAGGGGGGATGAATAGGTTTTCTGAAATCTGAAACAAAAACTTAAACACAGAAAATTATCACTTGAATATTGGTTAGTTGAGTGTGATAGAGAGTAGCAGTGCGGAAGCAAGTAAACAATCACACAAAGAACACAAGGGATTTATCCTGGTTCAGCCCTTCCCACATGGAAGTCCTACGTCTAGTCCCCAAGCAATCTCTTGGGATTTAACTAACCAGGGTATAGTCCCCTTCAAGGACAATACAACACCCAGCACCCCAGCTGATCTTCTCTCTTTCTCGGGCAAGAAGGCAGCCCACTTCTCTTACAGGTCAAGAAGCCAACCTCCTGCTACAAACCCCAGTGCGGTTCTGCTAGACTTAAACCCCCAGCTAGGTTCTACACTGAGTACAGTCCCTCAGCTGGACAGAAAACACCACAACTACACTGGCCAACTCTTCACACAAAGAAGCTCACTGCATACAGTCCTACAACTGGACAGAAATCTTTCTTAGAAAAGAAAGAACAAAGCTAAGAGTTTTACAAGAATGGACTCTAACCCAGAAACTCTCAACAAAGGACTCCCAAAGAATTACAATGACCACAGAGAAGAGTGAAGAGAGGAAGGCTTGAAAGCTTCGAAAACTTCTGCTATGAAAAGTTTCTCTTGATTTGGCTTGAGATCTTCTCTCTTTCTTTGAGTGTGTATGGAGTTCAGGTTCCTCACAGGATGTACACTCCTTTAAAGATCTTCAGGAAAGCTCTCTTTTTATTCTACAGTCTTGCTTCATCTTTTATATGAGCAGCTTTGAATAGATCTGTTGAAGTGATTTGTTAGAACTCTTTTAGTCGTTGTTGATCTTTCTATTCTTCTTCTTCTGACTGTCAGCCACTTGGTGGTCTTCGAGATCTGCAAGCATAGAAGAAAGTGTTTAGATCAAAGAGTATTTCTATCAAAAAGGCTTGTACTTTTGTGTTTCCTGCAGTCACCCAGAAGTGGTTGGTAAGCTCTTTTTGTCTGACAGGAAAGAAGAGATCATATGAGATAAGCAAAAAGATCTTCTGTCAGAAAGATAGAAGATTATGCAAATGAAATATATTTGACTTTTCATTAAGCGCCAAAACATTTTGAAATCTGAGTATAAAGGAAATCGATGTTTAACTTAAAATCTATGTTTGAACAGAATCCATGTTCTCATGAAATCCATGTTTCAACAGAGTCGATGTTTAAGTGAAATCGATGTTTAAATGAAATCGATGTTAGAATAGAATCGATGTTTAAGTGAAATCGATGTTTAAATGAAATTGATGTTAGAACAGAATCGATGTTTAAGTTAAAATCGATGTTTAAATGAAATCAATGTTTACATGGAGTCAATGTTCAAATGAAATCGATGTTCATGAAATTGATGTTTAAATAAAATCGATGTTCATGAAATCGATGTTTACAAGAGATGAACCATAATCGATGTATTTGTATGGAAATCATTGTGGCACTTAGTCTGTAATCGATGTGTATTGAATAGACATCGATTTTTCTTATCAGTGCAGTCACACAACGATAGTGTCATAAATTTATAATTATTAGGAAAACATGATATTAAATATATTTAATAATATTTAATTAATCATAAGTTTTGTTATCAACACAATGTAAGGGTAAAATATAGAGTGGTTCAACATTTTTATCCATTGCCTTATAGTTTGGTGTGCCTTTAATCAAACCTCTCCCCAAATTATTATTATTATTCCTATTTATTTAGGATTTAAAAATCCAAGTTGTTACAAAGGTAATGGCCAATGATCATGTGCTCGGTAATTGCAGCCATCAAGACCACAATATGGCATGGCGGTTATGACTACGATTCGGTGACAATCACAGAGATCCACCACGGGATTCTCGGGGCCGTCCAACTGTTCCACGGGTTAGGTTCACGGGTAACCTAACCCTATAAAAGAGGCAGATGCTCCACAGATGCAGGTATGCTGTGACGACCCAACCAGCAAACTGGCCCCACAACTTGCCAGTTGGTAGACTTCCCAGGAAGGTCACCCATTTTGGGACTACTCCAACTGAGCACGCTTAACTTCAGAGTTCTTTTCCTACTCGAGCTCTAAAAATGACTAGTCCGGGTTGTTGGTAGTTTGCTGATTTAGTCTATTTAACATATTCTTATAGGGGTGTTACAATCTACCCCTCTTATATAAGCGACGTCCTCGTCGCTGCTCACATATAGCACACAATCAAACCCCAGGCAGGCAGGATTCTAGAGGTGGCCCCCACAGGCTCAAGAGATGGCTCCCACTATGTAGCACTTTGCGCCATTATGGCCTCAAGAGGTGGATCCCATAGCGTAGCACTTTGCCCTGTGTGGCACTTAGTTCCTGCACTTCCGGCTGGGCAAGGCTCTGATACCATTTGTGACGACCCAACCAGCAAACTGTATGGCCTCAAGAGGTGGCTCCCATAGCGTAGCACTTTGCCCTGTATGGCACTTAGTTCCTGCACTTCTAGCTGGGCAAGGCTCTGATACCATTTGTAACGACCCAACCAGCAAACTGGCCCAACAACCGTGCCAGTTGGTAGACTTCCCAGGAAGGTCACCCATCCTGGGACTACTCCCAACTGAGCACGCCTAACTTCAGAGTTCTTTTCCTGCTCGAGCTCTGAAAATGACAAGTCCGGGTTGTTGGTAGTTTGCTGATTTAGTCTATTTAACATATTCTTATATGGGGTGTTACACACGCTGTTCTGCTCCTCTGGCTAGGCCATTCTATATGGCTAGCTACTGACTTGAGTGTCGGAGTGACTCCCTGCCGAGATCCATTGGTGGGCTCTGCAAGTTCTCAGACATCGGGACATGGAGCACTCATCGCAAGTTCTCTCACCTGGAATTTCCACTCCTCGGGGAGAAGCTCAGAGCAAGCGACTCCGGTCTGCTTGGCGTCCTCAGTGAGAAGCTTGGAGCAAGCGTCCCATGACAGCTAAGCGGATCTCTTCTGGTCACCTTGACTTAAGCCGACCCCAGAGTTACATACCGTAACATTTGGCGCCGTCTGTGGGAAGATCTGCTAAAAGTTAGTATGGCTTCCCTTACTCTCTCTTTTAATCGATATCAAACCCCATGAAAATAGGCATGGGGGGTGAGTCCTGGAGGTCATCCATGGCCTACGTGGAGGCTCGTCCTAGAGGCTCGTCATGGACGTGGTGGTCTAAGCAGTCCGCTAGACGAGCTTGCTATGGCACACATCAAGGATGTGAACACCGATGATAGACGCCAAGGAAGTTTTCATGGTTTTTTTATCACTAAAATAAATATATGGGGATGAATTGGTCATTAGAATAAACTAAGAGATCCGAAAAAACAAGCATTGAAAAGCCATAGATAAATAACTAACACAAATAGGGCCCACAATTCAATAATCAAAATCTCTTTCTTTATTTCATCATAATCAGATAATACAATCGTTAATGTCAAACTAAAACATATTATTAATAACCTAGAACACTCTTTCTTACAAATAAAGAACCCTTGGCTAATATCTCTCTAGTATGAGAACTTTGAGGGTAACTCCAATGCTCGTCACTCTTGCCCATCCATTTCCATATCGATGTCTTCCTCTTCATTACCTAAAAAATATTATCTATATGAGTTGAGACAATATTTCGATGATTATACAGTGGAGCATGTAGTCGATTATCCAAGAGACAAATTGACGTATTCAATTAACAATAGCATGTACAGTGAACAATATATAGAATTGTCCATTTTGCAACAATCAAATGTTTCATTATAACAATCAAACAAATCATTTCAATACAAAGTCACAATCAATCTTTCACTCATTCTGGTGCCATACCACGCACCACAACTCTATAGCCCTACAGTTATAAGCACGTCGAGGCACTTCTCCCTAGACCAGAGAGGGCCCTTATTTGCACATGCATTAATCAATGGACCAAAATCCCAATTTTGTGCTGATCATATTCCAAGGATAAGCACATAGTAACAAGAGTATGACTTTCAAGGATTGCAATGGTATGATGATGACTCAAAGATATCAAAGGCAATATGAATATTAGGAGTTCATTCGAATAGTATAATAACATATTTTCACTTAAGTTACATAACCCTTTAGTGTCTTGAAAAGATGTGGGACATATGTTGAAAAGTACATGGAACACAGTGCTCTCTATCTTTGGAGAACTTCATAGTACAACTAGCTCGGTCTCTATGAGGGAATCCATAGAGTATAGAGACTTGTGGAGGTCTTAACAATAAGGTCCCTAATTCGTTAGATAGAATATCCGACAGGAGAGATTCCAAATCCTTAAGAAGGGATTGTCTATTTGTGCAAGTGTGTAAGTGTTGTAACTCGAAAACGTACCTAATCATCCATGCAGTAAATATGGCAAGTGAATTTTGATAAATGGAAAGTAGCAAAATCAAGCATGGTAAAAATCAGAAAGTATAAGAACATGGCAAGGTTTCCAAAATCATGCTATATCCCAAACCTAATTACGATAGCAAGTGATTAAAGCTAAAAAAGAGGATCATCATACATTCACACTAAGATAAATTTTTTCTCATTCAAATTGACATTTTAATAGTAAGTTGAGCATAGCATAATAAATAAGAACAATCATATGGTGAGAGAGGCATAATCATATCATTAAGATCATTAGAAAGATTCAAGTTGTTAACATCTTATTCATGTGGCTAACTCTTTTAGGATATGGAATAGTCACATATTAATACTAAAATAGGCATACATAGGACTGTGATTTTGTCTAACGTACAAGGATTAGCAAAAAAAATCAGACTTTTATTTTGTAATAAATTCATGTCGAATATATAATAGTGGTCACCATTTACATGATTTAAAAATCCAAAAAAATAAAAGTTAGAAAAAGGTTAAATTGGCCTCCGACCATCAAGGTGCCATTTACATATAGCGTTGGATGTAAATTTAAGAAAATAAAACTCAAAAACCCCTTGAATCACTCTACATGGACGCCAATTCATGTCGAATTGTTGTCCTCTATACAGGACGTAGATTTTAGTTCGTGGACAATTCACGATCATAAAAATGTGATTTCGTGCAAATGCCTATAAATCCAATTATAATGTGTTTTCGTCAAAACTTTCAACAAGAAACTTATTCTAAATACTTTATAGAAGGTCCATGTATATCTTATTGAGATCAATTTGGCCTAGGGATATGTAAATCTCAATTTTATGCACAAAAAACTCTAATACATAAAAATTGGGAGAAATACATAAAAAAAATATTCCTAACATGTTGAAGAATCTACGATCAAAGTTTCATGACGTTTGGTTGAGAGATTTAGGAGATACAAGATCTAGAATATACAAGCAACTCGTATGAACATAAAACTAAAACTTTGAAGCTTTAATTCGATGTGTATGCATGATATAAATTGGAGAAAAGTTGTCGAACATGCTTAAGACATGGAAAGGTACCTATAGATAAGTTTAATTAGAATTTGATCTAAGATTACCTATCTTTTAGATGTCTCTTGCAAAGGTGATAAAGAAGAACAATTTTTTATGAAGAACACACATAATCCTCACTTTAGAATGCCTCTTCTTGCTCCAAGCAAGCCCACCCACATCCAGCAATGTTTAGAGAAGGTTGAGGCTGACCATGGAGGGTTTTTGGTTGTATTTATAAGGATAGGGTTGGTAAAACAAGTTCAAGTTTCCTAAACTTGAGGTTAGGAGTTCTACCATGACTTGGATTGCAAAACATGGCTATTACCTCCCTTCCCAACCCCAATTAAGATGGAATAAGAGAGCCCACTTTGGACTTGGGTTTAAACCCATTCTATGGTCCAATTTGCGTGGGTTTATGCTTAATTAACCCCTATTATTAATGGTTATTCGGTTGATATGAATTAGAAATATTATTTTCTCATATTTGACATTCCATTGAGCCCAATAAATTTTGTTGAACCCAAACATCACTTTTTATTTATAATGGTTTTTTGAGTTATTTATATACGATAATGGGCAGTTATTGATGGGTTTAATGATCTTTTGGGGTTTTGCTAAGCCAATTGTGTGTGACTTGACCCAATTTTATTACCCGTCATTGTAATTCATTATTTAATTATTAAATATAAATTTTCATTTGATTATGTTGTAATTATTCACATGTGATAATATCTTTTTTAATATTATTAGGTTTAATATCTTAAGGCTTTGTTTAGCATTGTGCTAACCCAATTATGCTTTGGATGACCCCATTTCTCCAGTAATCATATTGTAATCTATTATTCAGTTCCAAAATATAAATTTTCATGTCGTTCTGTATCAATTTCTCATATGCGATAATAAGATTTTCATTGTCATCTCATTTGCCTTTCAATCCAATATTACACTCTTGCTTAATTATTTCATAGAAATTTGATTCCTCCCATTTAGTCTTGCAAGATTTTTCATTTATTTATGGTTAAAATTTTGGATTGTTACATCGGGGGTTCTAACAGGACCAACGAGGAGTTAGAGTTTTGTTAGGACGGCTCCCTGGATAAATGTGTCGTCAAGGGAAAGTGGTGATGTGGATCGGCGATCTCAGTGCCAGGACCAACAAGGGCAACATCGTGAAGAAGGCAGGGGGTGCCGCCATGATATTTATGAACACGCCCCCCCCCCCCCCTCTCACGCTTCTCTCTATCTCTCTCTCTACACTCACAGCAATGAGGTGGGATGTTGACGCTAGAGTCACTGGCTCCTTCTCTCTCTTTCTCTCCATACATGCACAGGATGACATGTCATAAATAAATAAATAAAACATAAAGGAGATGTGACATGTTTGGTAAAAAGTAGATATAGGTTTGTAAATATTTTTGTACTGGGCATATTTAGATATATGTTTATTACAATAAATTATTTTAAAATTTCTTTATTAAAGTAGGACTATTTTAGTTAAAAAAAACTCTTATTATTATTCAGGATGTGTTTTAATTTTAAGGGACAATGCAAGCTCTGCCTTCTCTTATTCAATTGCTCCCAAGTGTTCAATGTGCTTGTTTAGGAAATATTATTTTTAGTTGTTGGGTTCGAGCCTCCAGTAAGTAGCCTAGAGATTTTATAGGCGGAAATATATATATATATATATACTAGTGATTGTTGTGTGCATACACCAGGAAGTAGCTGGTGCAAGTCGGGCCACGAAAGATGACCTGACTAGCAATATATCTTTTGGCTGATGTTGTCTGTCTAGTTTGAGCAAAGCAATACTCGTTGCAACCTAGCGGTAACCTATGGTGGGCAGCGGTGAAAAGATTATTGTATTTGAAATTATATTTTCTCATATACTTTGACTTTTTTATTGACTAATATAATAGGGGTACATTATGTCCATCTAATGAAATACGTAAGAAAGCGCATAAAAAAAAATAGAATTCTCAAGTACAATAAAAAAAATTGGTTTCTCTTAATTGATTAGAGGAAAGAAACCCCAATCTGATATCATATATTTGTCACACATAATGATGCCCATTTCACGTCCAACTTACAACTCTTAAAAGGACACTAATTTTAGAGGGTGGCCGCAATAAATAAGTTATTTGGAGTTTGGTTGGTAAATAAGTGTGGAGGAGGCACAGAAAACTGAAATATTTGGGAAAACGGTGTGGTCCTTAAAGAGAAATATTAGGGAAACAGCCCAGCCCAATGCGAATGGGTTTCTTCACATCCATTACAACATAAAATGCACAGACACGTACAACCGATTCATCATCCGATCCAAAAGGTAATAAGAATTCACAAATTGTATCAGGTGTTGCCATTTGTACATATCTACTATGTATATTACAACTGATGCATCGCATTACATACATATCTACAAGACGGCGGCGACGCTCCCTCTGTCCTCATCCTCTCAATCAAACAGAAGAGAAAATTCCAATGAAGGGAATGGTCTTCTCCTCCTCCCCATCCATCCATCAACAACGGGACGACTTCAACCTTTTCACATCCATGAGAACACCCGCGCCCGCCCTCGTCTCCCCCTCCTCCGTCACCGTGGAGCTACTCCCGCTGCTGCTCTTCCACGCCGCCAGCGTCCGCGCTATCGTCTCCCTCAGCGTCTTGTTCGGAACCACGCCCTCTGCGGCGGCTCCGCACCCGCAGGTGGATGTGGCCACCATGCGAGCCCTGATGCATCCGCCACAGAAGCTCCGGAAGCAGCATCTCGCCAGCACCGCTTCCCTCATCACGCCCTTGCACAGTGGGCACACAAGGTCGGCCGGGAACCGTAACGGCTTCGCCGGGGAAGAGATCCCCCTCGTGCACGAGATGGCGTTCCCGACGGGCCCCTGCGCTAACTTCCCCGAGTACTGGGAAGAACAACATGAAACCCGCTCATCCCCGAAGCCGCCGCCTCCTCCTCCTTGGAAGAAGAAGACATGGATCCACCTCCCCCTACTCGTCGCCGCTTGTCGACGAGGTCGTGACCTGGATCCCCGTTCGTGGGGCAAGCCTGGATGTAATGCCCTGGGACCCCGCACCTGTGGCACACGTAACCCTGCGGAGTCTTCAGAAAGTGCCAGAACGAACGCTTCTGCTTCTGCTGCTGCTGCTTGGGTGCTGGTGCCGCCGCCTCTTTCTTTGCGGCCCGCCTCGATTCCGCCTCGGCCGCGAGCCTCCTGAACTCGGCGGCGCGCTTGCTTCCCTGGAAGGCCGCAGACCACATGGTGAGGAGGCGCACCACGACGGTGGCCCCCACGGGGATCTGAGCGCCGTCCTCGGCATACTCCTTTCCGCTGTCGGGTTCGTAGAAGAGGAGGGCGGCCTCGGCGAGCCTGCGGGGGCCGAGGGAGGCGAGGTCGACGTTCTTGATGTGGCTGTCGAGGTCGGCTATGGAGACGGAGGACCCCGCGGGGACGGGCATCTTCTCCTGGAGGCCGGTGTGCCAGAAGCGGTACGCCACGTCCGACATTGGTGGGACCGGCGAGGGGATGTCGAACGGGTAGTGAGAGAGAAGAGAGAGAGCGGGGGAGAGAGAGAAAGAAGGCCGTTGAGAAGGGGGAGATGCCGGAAGTGGAAGAGCAGAGGAGGTGGAGGGAAATTTAAATGATGGGGGGCGGGGGAGTCCGCCTCCTACTCGGACTCGAACTCGGACGACCACCCACTATTTATTAGCTCTTTTTTTCACTGAAATTATTTTTCTGTCCCTGTAATTAGTTTCAAATATAAAAAATTTGTATGTTTAGAACTTTGTTTGCGCATGTATAATTATAGCTAAGAATACTTTAAAAATGAGTTTCTTAAATCTAAATTATAATAGTTAATTATGATAATAAGACTAATTGTAAAAGATTATGTCAATTAAAAATGGGGAAATAGTTTTTGCTTGTCATAAAATACTTAGTAAAAAGGTTTGTATATGTAATTTACAACTTTGGAACCTTCCCTTGATATATATTGTAGACAATATTCAGAAGAAAATAAAAAGATGCGCTCGAAAAGCTTGCAGTTTCCTAATTAAATCTTATTCTATTTTGACAACTGAATAGTTATCCGTAAATAGCTTATCACATATCTTCGAGGTGAGGAGAGTAAGGAAGAGAAGTGAACTTTGAGGTTTTAATGCCTCGGAGAAAACTTAGTGCCAAGACCCAACTTCACTTGTAAGAACAGGAAATCATGGCAATCCCCTAGTGGAGGTGGGTGAAGCTCTTCATTGGCTAAGTCAAATTGAGATTATGAATGAGATATGGTGATTAAGAAATTGGATTAGATGGACAAGCTACAATCAACTTAGGTCATATCCCATTGAAGACTTAAGAGAAAAGCTTCCTGCACTAAGGGAAGTGGAGCTCTGCCCCGTTTAAATACACGTATGCACCACCATTCGTCCACCTCAATCGAGATAGTGGACCGCACCACATCGATGTACCAACAACCATGCCAATGCTTCACGCCCTCAACACAAAGTTGTTTTGACTCCCCAGGAACTTCTTTGCTATCATGACGTTGCTCTCTCTAGATTGAAAAATGAGGGAAAAAAAACCTATTCCCGAAATGCCCTTTGCCGCTCATGCATACACCCTTGCATTCGCACAAACGCTCTACACATGTTGGCATTACTGTGGCATTTGCAGCTAGGAATGTCTCACTAAGTTGACATCATGGCATTTGAAGCTATAAGGTCTAACGAAATGGAGGGAGGCAATAGCTCAGAGAAATCACAGAAGGCGCCAAAGTGCATGATCCCACCAGTTGTGTCTCCAATGATTTATGGAGCCAAACCATGGATGTATGAACAAGCGCCATATTCATATTGTCCATTGTTTCCGGACAATCTCCATTCATGGGAGCATCTATATCATGGCATGCAACGGTTCCTCCCCTTAGGCCTATTTTTTTTCAACCTATGCACCATCAATGGAATTAGAAGGAGAGATAAGTAGCTAAGATGCTGAGAAGAGGAAGGATATGTATGTATTAGATGTTAAAGAAGAGGCATCTAGCTAGTAGAAAACAATTGATTACCGCATATATGAATGTTTTTGTAGTGAGTTTGAGAACACGTCTATTTTTCTGAAGTGTTTTTTATGCATTTTGACAAAGTGTAGCACTCCAAAAATTTAGTAATTTAAAAATTCAAAATAAATAGAAATAGATAATTTTCATATTATCGAAATAGTAGAAACATATGTATCATTATTGTATATGCAGAAACACATTGAAAAATTCCATAAAAATGATAGTTCAACCCAAAACAATATTCTTAAATGTTCCACGAAGAAATTCTTGCGATGAAAAATCCGATTGGCCAAGTTTATGACGCATGGTGACTAATTATCATAATTAGAAAAGAAAGTCAGAAAACCATGATCATGGGTAGATGATGTGATCATAAATTAAATAAAAATAATGGAGAGACTCTAAACAACATGAATTGACAACCCATTAGGAGATTTGGGCCAATGGACAACTTTTGACCAAGAATAAATGAAGCAAGAAAAATGCATGGAAATTCGTAACCCTAATTGAGCTAAAAATAGAAAGAGGCAATTAGGGTAAATCTTGAGGCAATTAGCCACACTTAACAACCCAAATTCGTGCCTAACCATACTAGAGGGTTTCCTAATGGCCAATACACTCTATTAGGGATGGGAATCACCAAAACATGGTAGGGTGCATGCTAAAACCGCAACACTTCTTTCCTATACACATTAGGACTCCTAAAACCCCTAGAAGCTTAAATACTCTTCCCAAAAACCCTTGGGGACGAGTTTACCAATAGTTGGGATCGTGAGTAGTAGAGCTTGAGCACGAGAGGAGGAGGAAATCGCCCCCAACCGGAGCTTTTCTTCCCCAACTGCGTTCTGCATCGACCTGCAGAAGGCTTCTCTTGATCTCAGTCAAAGGTAGGTTGTCTCGGGCCAAACCTAAGCAAACCATATACCAATGTGTAGTTCATCAAGTCTACTTTCATGTGCATGCATTTTCCCCAATTTTTAATGAGCATACATAGAGTATTAAGTGTTTTCCAAAGGTCGTGCATGTTTATGGCTTTTCATGTTCAAGTCATTTCTCACGCATCCCGAGGCCAAATCATGTGAAACCAAAGCCGTAGTTCTCATCCACTCTTCCTACCCAACAACTGTTCACACTTTTATCCCAGGAGCCCTAGATCATGAGTTATAAGTGTTGCATGCATGGCTTACCTGTTTTCATTGTTTTCGGGCAAGAACATGAAACACGATGACACTAGACGTCGCGTTCTTCTTTGCATGAACGCGACTTACTAGACCGTCGTGTTCATCTAAAATGCAACCGTGCTCTACGTCGAGATTTAGTTTCCGACTTGACCGTTCTGACTCCTCAAACTGTGTGCTGCATGGTTTTTGTGTCGCTCATGAACGCAACGTAGTAGTACATCGCGATTCGGACTTTTTCCCGCCCAAGATTTTTGCCTATTTTTATATTCAGATTTTTGAAATAAATTCTTGAACACGACGGGTAGAACCGTCGCGATTCAAGAGCCATCGCGACATATCGATCTGTCGCGTTATGAACACGACAGATAGGTTCGTCGCGTTCCTGATTGGGTAATCGATCTAGCAATCGATTCCTGCTATAAAAGGCAACGCTTTGACCTATCGTGATTTGAACACGACGGGTAGGCCCGTCGCGATTTAGAAATTTTACACAGTCTTGTTTCGTCTGTGTACGTCCCTTTGAAGTGTGACGACTATGTCTGTCGCAATTTAAAGGCCAACCCAAGACCGTTTTATTGAGTTGAACAGTCACCCATATGCATACCCTATCGTTATGTCATGTCATATAGTTGTGCAATGGCCTAAAAGTGGTCAACCTACATGAAATCTATAAGAATATGAACATCTATATTCTAAGTGTTCTTAATGATTGTTTGATTCTATTATCATGTGATTGTTATGCGTTTTGTCCATACCCTAGCTAGTTCAGAACTGAAATTGTTACATGTTAAAAAGTGCATAACTCATATGATTGTATACCAAGCCATGCATCCATGTATTAAGCTTTCCGCCTTGTTTTAAACCGATGGATTGTGGATTGAGACACATACTTCACTACACACTTGCACTTATAGGCAGCCCTTTCTTGGGGGATTGGAAACTCACGGCCAGTCATTCCGTATCGACAGTCTAGTGACCTTTCTCTTAAGACCTCCGTAAATTTCTGTACTCCGTGGATTCCCTCACGGACGCCAAGTTGGTTGTACCATTGAAGTTCCCTAGAGATAGAGTGCACTTCCTTTCTTCTCTTGTTCTCATGAGTGTGATTCATAACCTTGACTTAAGCCATTAATGTAAAGAGATAACTAAAGAATAAATTATGTCGACATGCTGTCAAAATTATCTCTTGATTATCGTTATCATGAAATCATGTTCACATGACTTGCTATTTCTTGACATCATTATCATGAACATGACGTTACCATTGCTTACATCTTGAAGCTCTTGTTATTGGTCATGAATGACTATGGGCAGTATCTACATTTGAAATTAAGTGAGATGCTGACCGGACACGAAGAGTGTCCAAGGGCTTCAGTCTAGCCCCAATGATGGAGAGTCATAAATATACTGTTAACCATGGGGTATAATGATTACTGGTGTTGCATCTGCGCTAGGAGTACTTGCGTGTTGTACAATAATCACATACACGTGAGCATTTCAAGGTGGATCTTTCCTTGGTGTACATTAGTGTCTTCGTGCTTGATTAGTGTTGCATGATCGTGCTCGTGCTTGCTTGTTTGCGAGATATGGCCTTCCTGTAATTATTGCAATTAAGTGATATCTTGCATGCTTGTTACATGCCACTCTATTGATAGCTCTTCGCATTATATCATTCTAGATCTTACTCTATCATCATCATTCCATCTATCTTGTTCATGTATCATGTTTAATGAGTTTCATTCGCACATGCATATCTTGGAAATCGTGCTTACCTAGTTCTAAATTGCTAGTCACTTATATCATTGCCCGCACATTGAGATATAAATCCTACTGGGCTAGTTTGCTCATTCCCTATTTTTAACCTTCTAGGTGACTATGAAGTACAAGAAGAAGAACCCGTCGAGGATGGAAATGCGTCAGAGTGATGAGCGTTCCAACCATAGAATTATCATTAGTTTACTTTGAGTGTTAGAGCAATGTAGTAGGAAGTGAGGATTAAATGTAATTTTCTTTCTTGAGTCTTAGTCCTATCATTCAACAATAAAGAGTTGTATTAGTATCCTTTGAAACAATGAGTTGAGATTTGAATACAAGTTTAATTGAGTTCATTATTTGGGCCCTATTATGATGTTTGTGGGTACACATTTAGTGCTTGCTAGCTAGAGTCTTATTTGCCGACTGCTCATATCTCAGAATATCAACTTGAATTATCTAAATATTATCCACTGCGTAATTCTTGGGACGTGATAGTTTAGTGGTATCAGAGCCTAGGAAACAATAGGAATATTTAAGTCCTAGGTTTAAGTGACACATAGAAACTTACGTCATTAATAATACATATAGTACCTGGTGAGAATGGGTAGAGATGGGGAATATGTTAGGATGAACTAAGCACTCCTACCCATTGACTATTATAATGTATCTAGAGACATTAATTGGTTTCTATCCTTTTCTCAGGAACCCATAACTCATACACTCAAGTCGCAATGGCTCACAATCAATGGCAAGCTATGCAAGAAACTGTGGCTGGATTAACTCAGGCACTACAAAACGTAGTTTAGGCTGAAAATCAGGTTGCAGCTACTAGGAATGGAGCTGGTGATCTTCACCGCAATTTCAGAAGTCTGAACCCTCCTCGTTTCTTTGGATCCCCTAATCCAAACGAGGCAGAAAACTGGCAGGAAGTGATGGAAAGAATTTTCGAAGTCATGCAATGCACAAATCGGGAAAATGTGGTACTTGCCACTTTTCAATTTAGCAAGGATGCTCGGGCATGGTGGAAGGCCACATCGGCTCATCTACCCAACGCGGCGGAACTGGAGTGGGCAGGATTCCTGGGAATATTTCAGGGAAAATACTTCTCTGAGAGAGTCAAGGAAAAGAAGGTGGCAGAGTTTACTGCACTTAGACAGAAGAGTATGTCTATGGCTGAGTATGAAGCTCAGTTTGCTCGATTGGCCGTGTATGCCCCACACCTGGTGGGCACTGAAAGACTGAAGATCAACCATTTTATGGATGGGCTTAGGCCCATGTTCATTGAAAAGCTCCGACCACATAACATTCAAACATACACCGAGATGGTCCAAAGAGCCCAGCTGGTAGAAGACACCATGGAAAAGGTGGAAGGCATGAGGGGGAAAGACATCTGCAAGCCGGTCTTTGTGAAGAAGGGAGCGGTTAATACAGCGGCAACTTTCCGAAACAACAACAACAACAATAACAATTATAACAACAACAACAAAAGGCCAGGTACTGGGAGAGACTATGGCATGGAGAAGAAAGTCAAAGTGGAAGGAAGGTAGTTAGCTGAGAACTACAAGTTCTGTGATAAGCCAGGGCACCGAGCCGAAGAATGCTGGAAGAAGCTCAGGGCATGCTTGAGATGTGGTGGGCGAGACCACCGTATTCCTGACTGTCCGATGTTGACGGACTAGACAGGGAAGGCCCAGAATATACCACGGCGTCAGGAATGCCTTAATGTTGACCTACCCGAGGAAGTATAGTGGAAGGTACCATTTCCATACACTCTCAACCTGCTTTTGTACTTATTGATATTGGAGCTACATATTCATTTATTTCCACCACACTTGTTGCAACTCTGCCAATTAAACATATACCCATGAAGTCCAAAATCACCGTAGCTTCTCCACTTAGCTCGGAATCTAACCTCACACACTACTTGCCAAAGTGTGAAACCATAATCGGAGGATAAAATCTCCCTGCCGATCTCATTTGTTTAGGCATGAAGGGCTATGATGCCATATTGGGTGTCGATTGGCTAATCGAATATGATGTCGATGTAAATTGTCGTCATAGAAGGGTCACCTTTAAAAGACCAAACCTTCCAACTCTATCCCTACTTGGCACCTGCTATCATAAAATCTTGTCTTGATATCCTCTCTAAAGGCTTCTAAGCTGATCAACCAGGGTTGTGATGCTTTTCTAGTTTCAGTCATGGTGACTAAAAAAAAAAACCAACTCTAGAAGACATTCATGTAGCCAGAGACTATCCTGATCTATTCCCAGAGGATTTACCTGGTATACCACCTGAGCGGAAGGTAAACTTCACCATCGAGTTACTCCCTGGGGCAGCCCCTATATCCAAAGCTCCATATCGCATGTCCCCTGTTGAATTGCAGAAGCTAAAAAGGCAGATCCAAGAATTGTTAGATCCAAATTTTATCAAGCCCAGCACTCCCCGTGGGGAGCACATGTATTGTTTGTCAAGAAGAAGGATGGGTCAATGAGGCTCTGCATTGATTACTGTCAGTTGAATCAATTGACAATAAAGAACAAGTATCCACTGCCTCGCATCGATGAGCTAATTGATCAGATCTCCGGTGCACAGTACTTTTCCAAGATCGATCTAAGATCAGGCTACCATCATCTGAGAATTAAAGAAGAAGATATACACAAGTCTGCATTCCGGAGTAGATATGGTCACGATGAGTTCGTGGTCATGCTGTTTGGCCTAACCAATGCTCCAGCGGCTTTTATGCAACTTATGAACAATACCTATAGGCCATACTTAGACCAGTTCGTAGTGGTATTCATTGATGACATCTTTATTTACTCCAAGTCTAAGGAAGAGCATGAAGAACACTTGAAGGTTGCTCTGCAAGTGCTTAGAGACAATCAACTCTATGCAAAACTTAGCAAGTGTGAATTATGGACAGAGGAAGTATCTTTCCTTGGCCACATCATATCCAAGGAGGGAATCTCTGTAGATCCATCAAAAGTGGAAGCTGTGAAGAACTGGGCAAGGCCGACAACTGTGTTAGAGATTAGAAGCTTTCTGGGTTTAGCTGGTTAGATGGCGTCACTAACTTTATGGTGAGAAGTTCATTGTATTTTCTGACCATAAAAGCTTGAAGTATCTGTTTTCTCACCAGGAATTGAATATGAGACGCAGAGGTGGTTGGAGTATCTCAAGGACTTCGATTTCACTATCCAATATCATCCTAGAAAAGCAAATGTCGTGGCAGATGCTCTTAGCAGGAAGCCAATGGCTACCTTATCAAGTCTCATGGTGGGTGAATGGAGATTGCTAGAAGACTTTGCCAAGCTAGATATAGATGTCGACACCAAGAAGAAGGGATGTCTGATTGCTAGTGTTAGAACACAACCTACACTAGACAATGACCCTATGCTCGTGAAAATTAAGGCTAATCTAGACTAGAGACTGGATTTTTCTTTAACAGAAGAAGGAAGATTGTTGTTCCGTGGCCGAGTCTGTGTACCCAACCATGCGAAAACAAAGAAAGCAATAATAGAAGAAGCTCATAAGATCGGGTATACCATTCATCCTGGAACTACTAAAATGTATCAGAACTTGAAAAGAAGTTTTTGGGGGCCAAATATGAAGAGGGAGGTGGTGGAATTTGTCGCCAGATGCTTAACCTGTCAAAAGATCAAAGCAGAACACTTGCGACCTGCAGGTAAACTTAAACCCCTAGAAATCTCGGCGTGGAAATGGGAAGGAGTAGGGATGGACTTTATTTTCGGACTGCCTAAATCTAGAGGTGGATTCGACGGCATATGGGTGATCGTCGACCGCTTGACCAAGTCTGCTAACTTTTTGCCAGTTAAGAACAAGTGGATAGTGGATGTTCTGGCTGCTTTGTATGTGAAGGAAATTTTTAGATTACATGGGATACTAGTATCTATTGTGTCTGATAGAGACCCTAGGTTTACATCCCATTTTTGGAAAGGACTACAATATTCCTTAGGATCTAAACTGAACTTCAGCACTGCCTTCCATCCGCAAACTGATGGTCAGACGGAGAGAACAAATCAGGTGATTGAAGATATGCTTAGAGCCTGTGTTCTAGACTTTGGAGGTAGTTGGCATGAACACTTACCTCTTGTGGAGTTCACCTACAATAATAACTACCAAGCTAGTATACAAATGGCACCATTTGAAGCACTCTATGGCAGGAGCTGTCGATCTCCAATCTGCTGGTATAAAGTTGGTGAAAAACAATTGCTAGGACCAGAAATGATAAGGGAAACTACAGAGAAGGTAAAGCTTATCAAAGAAAGAATGGTTGTAGCACAACAAAGGTAAAAGGCATATGCAGACAATAGAAGGAGAGACCTGGAGTTTCAAGTTGGTGATCATGTGTTCTTAAAGGTGTCTCCAGGCCGTGGGATTAGGCGGTTTGGAATTAAAGGCAAGCTGTCACCAAGATTCATCGGCCCTTTCGAAATCCTCGAAAGAGTAGGCGAAGTTGCATACCATCTGGCATTACCACCACAACTTGATGGAATACACAATGTGTTCCACAAATCAATGCTGAAGAAATATGTACGCAATCCATATCACATCATAGAATATGAACTTCTGGAGTTCAACAAAGACGGAACTTATCAAGGAAGGCCAATTGAGATCATGGACCGGGAACTGCGCCAACTGAGGAACAAGGTCATCCCACTGGTAAGGGTTAGATGGAATCAACGCCTGGAAGAAGATGATACGTGGGAAACTGAGGAAGCAATGCGTAAAAGATATTCGAAGTTGTTCACAAGTAAGTACACCTCACTTGTACAATAAATTCTACCTATGAATTTGGGGACTAAATTCTCTTAAGTGGAGGAGGGTGTAGCATCCCAGAAATTTAGTAATTTAAAATTCAAAATAAATGGAAATAGATAATTTTCATATTATCGAAATAGTAGAAACATACGTACCATTATCGTATGTGCATGAACACATTAGAAACTTTTATAAAAATAATAGTTCAACCCTAAATAATATTCCTAAATGCTCCACGAAGAAATTCATGCGACAAAAAATCCAATTGGCCAAGTTTATGACGCATGGTGACTAATTATTATAATTAGGAAAGAAAGTCAGAAAACCATGATCATGGGTAGATAATGTGATCATAAATTAAATAAAAATAATGGAGAGACTCTAATTAACAATCCATTAGGATATTTGGGCCAATGGACAACTTTTGGCCTAAGAATAAAATGAAGCAAGAAGAATGCATGGAAATTTGTAACCCTGATTGAGTTGAAAATAGAAAGAGGCAATTAGGGTAAATCTTGAGGCAATTAGCCACACTTAGTAACACAAATTTGTGCCTAACCATACTAGAGGGTTTCCTAATGGCCAATACACTCTATTGGGGATGAGAATCACCAAAACATGGTAGGGTGCATGCTAAAACCGCAACACTTCTTTCCTATACACATTAGGACTCCTAAAAACCCTAGAAGCTTAAATAATCATCCCAAAACCCTTGGGGATGAGTTTACCAATAGTTGGGGTCGTGAGTAGCAGAGCTTGAGCACCAGAGGAGGAGGAAATCACCCCCAACCGGAGCTTTTCTTCCCCACCTGCATTCTGCATCGACCTGCAGAAGGCTTCTCTTGATCTCAGTCAAAGGTAGGTTGTCTCGTGCTAAACCTAAGAAAACCATATACCAATGTGTAGTTCATCAAGTCTACTTTCATGTGCATTCGTTTTCCCCAATTTTTATCGAGCACACATGGAGTATTAAGTGTTTCCAAGGTCGTGCATGTTTATGGCTTTTCATGTTCAAGTCATTTCTCACGCATCTCGAGGCCAAATCATGTGAAACCAAAGCGTAGTTCTCTTATACTCTTCGTACCCAACAAGTTTCATGTTCACACTTTTGTCCCAGAAGCCCTAGATCATGAGTTATAAGCATTGCATGCATGGCTTACCTATTTTCATCGTTTTCGGGCAAGAACATGAAACGCGACGACACCAGACGTCGCGTTCTTCTTTGCATGAACGCGACGTACGGCCATCACGTTCATCTAAAATGCGACCGTGCTTTACGTCGCGATTTATTCTCCGACTTGACCGTTCTGACGCCTCAAACTGTGCGCTGCATGGTTTTTTATGTCGCTCATGAACGCAACGTAGTAGTACGTCGCGATTCAGACTTTTTCCCGCCCAAGATTTTTGCCTATTTTATATTTGGATTTTTGAAATAAATTCTTGAATGTGACGGGTAGAACCGTCACAATTCAAAAGCCATTGTGACATATTGATCTATCGCGTTATGAACGCGACAGATAGGTCCGTCCCATTCCCTATTGGGTAATCGATCTGGCAATCGATTCCTGCTGTAAAAGGCGATGCTTTGACCTGTCGCGATTTGAACATGACGGGTAGGCCCGTCGCGATTTAGAAATTTTACACAGAGTCTTGTTTTGTCTGTGTACGACCCTTTGAAGTGCGACGACTGTGTCTGTCGTGATTTAAAGGCCAACCCGAGACCGTTTTATTGAGTTGAACAGTCACCCATATGCATGCCCTATCGTTATGTCATGTCATATAGTAGTGCAATGGCCTAAAAGTGATCAACCTACATGAAAGCTATAAGAATATGAACATCTATTCTAAGTGTTCTTAATGATTGTTTGATCCTATCTATCATGTGATTGTTATGAGTTTTGTCCATACCCTAGCTAGTTTAGAACTAAAATTGTTACATGTTAAAAAGTGCAGAACTCATGTGATTGTATACCATGCCATGCATCCATGTATTAAGCTTTCTGCCTTATTTTAAACCGATGGATTGTGAATTGAGACACGTACTTCACTACACACTTGCACTTATAGGCAGCCCTTTCTTGGGGGATTGGAAACTCATGGCCGGTCATTCCGTATCGGTAGTCTAGTGACCTTTCTCTTAAGACCTCTATAAATCTCTGTACTCCATGGATTCCCTCACGGATACCGAGTTGGTTGTACCATTGAAGTTTTCTGGAGATAGAGTGCACTTCCTTTCGTCTCTTATTCTCGTGAGTGTGATTCATAACCTTGACTTAAGCCATTAATGTAAAGAGATAACTAAAGAATAAATTGCGTCGTTATGCTGCCGAAATTATCTCTTGATTATTGTTATCATGAAATCATGTTCACATGACTTGCTATTTCTTGACATCATTATCATGAACATGACATTACCATTGCTTACATCTTGAAACTCTTGTTATTGGCCATGAATGACTGTGGGTATCTACATTTGAAATTAAGTGAGATTCTGACTGGGCACGGCGAGTGTCCGAGGGCTCTAGTCTAGCCCCAATGACGGAGAGTCATAAATATATTGTTAACCATAGGGTATAATGATTACTAGCATTACATCTGCGCTGGGAGTACTTACATGTTGAATGCTAGATACAATAACCACATACACGTGTCCTATTGTGCATTTCAAGGTGGATCTTTCCTTGGTGTACATTAGTGTCTTCGTGCTTGATTAGTGTTATATGATTGTGATCGTACTTGCTTGCTTGCGTGATATGACCTTCCTGCAATTATTGCAATTAAGTGATATCTTGCGTGCTTGCTACATGCCACTCTATTGATAGCTCTTCTCATTATATCATTCTAGATCTTGCTCTATCATGATCATTTCATCTATCTTGTTCATGTATCATGTTTAATGAGTTTCATTTGCACATGCATATCTTGGAAATCGTGCTTACCTAGTTCTAAATTGCTAATCACTTATATCATTGCTCGCACATTGAGATATAAATCCTACTGGGCTAGTTTGCTCATTCCCTACTTTTAATCTTGTAGGTGACTATGAAGTACCAGAAGAAGAACCCGTCGAGGTTGGAATGTGTCAGAGTGATGAGTGTTCCAACCATAGAATTATCATTAGTTTACTTTGAGTGTTAGAGCAATGTAGTAGGAAGTGAGGGTTAAATGTAATTTACTTTTATTGAGTCTTAGTCCTGTCATTCAGAAATAAAGAGTTGTATTAGTTTCCTTTGAAACAGTGAGTTGAGATTTGAATACAAGTTTAATTGAGTTCATTATTTGGACCCTGTTATGATGTTTGTGGATACACATTTAGTGCTTGCTAGCTAGAGGCTTATTTGTTGACTGCTCACGTCTTGGAATATCGACTTGGATTATCTAAATATTATCCGCTGCGTAATTCTCGGGACGTGACACAAAGGAACTCCAATACATTAATAGCCCTTCTAGAATATCGCAAGAAAATGAGGATGGTTGTTCTATAGAGAAGGAAGTAGCTTGTAAGTCCAAAAACTAAATGAGGGTTTGTATCCACACCGTTGTATTTTAGAGCCTAAGTTTATTATTTGGCACCTATCTGGCATATTTTGGAGCTTAAGTTGAACATTTTGGAGCCTAAACTATCTACTTAATTCATATTTCCTAATAACTTTTTCTTCTAACTCCTTCATGTTGTAGGATATTTAGGGGTTTTAAAGATGTCATTATGAAAAGTAAATAATAATAATTAAGAATTAAATGATTGCTTATTTATTCACTAGGGTTTTTTGAAGCCCAAGTTTTCTTTTTGGCAGCTGACACGGGGAGTTCCCATAAGTCAGTTGGACCCTCGACTCGGCCAACCTCTCAGAGTATTGGAGCTGACGTCCTGACATGTCTTGAACCAGAGATCTTGGAGTCGTTTAGGTCGACAACTCAGATCGGCTAGACCAACCTCTTTACACTCCTTGGGCCGACAACGATAGCTCACCCAAGGATGAGGATTACCTGGCTCGGCTGTAGCCGACGCGAAGCTCGGCCTATCCATAGGATTCCTGAGAATGTGGCTCGCATAATGGCCAGAGCATTAACCAACGAGGTAATGTCGGAGGATCATGTGCCCGGTAATTGCGTCCATTAAGACCGCAATCTGAATGATCTGGCATGGCAATTATGAACATGCTCTGGCGACAATCACAGAGATTAGGGTTGTAAACGGGTTGAGTTCGGAACCAAAAACACAGATTTCGATACCGATTCTGATAACCGAAATATGGTTCCGATTCCGATTCCGATAAGAATAGTTAGTTCCGATTCCGATAACATTACCGGAACCGAAATTCCGATAAGGTAAGATGTTTACCATAATTTTACCTTGAGTTTATGATAATTTATCAGAATAACCGATACCGATTATTTTTTCGATTCCGATTCCGATTCCGATAACTTATCGGAATATCCGATACCGATTCCGATAAGCTATCGGTATCATTTTTCGATTCCGAAACCGATAATTTTTATCGGTATCGGGTCGGAATATCGGAATATCGGGTTCTGTTTACACCCCTAACAGAGATGCACCGTGGGATTCGCGGGGCCGTCCAACTGTTCCATGGGTAACCTAACCCGATAAAAGAGGCAGACACTCTACAGACGCAGCTACGCTATTCTGCTCCTCTGGATAGGCCATTCTATGTGGCTAGCTACTATCTTGAGCGTCGGAGTGACTCCCTATCGAGATCCCTTGGTGGACTCTACAGGTTCTCAAACGTCGGGACATGGATAACTCGTAGCCAGTTCTCTCACCTCGGCTTTCCACTCCTCGGGGAGTAGCTTAGAGTAAGAGACTCAGGTCGGCTTTGACAAGTCCCAACATTTAATATTCGATAAATGTCCTAACATGAGCGATTATAAAATCAAGAGTAAATTTTGAACTTTCCGGGCAGAAATTACCCCGAATCTTAATCTAAATAAAAATAAATAACTATCATTCCTCTAATTTATGGGTGTTTACATGATTCTTAAACTACAATTAAAAAAATAGATGCAGCAAGGGTTGATCTCTCAGCACACAATTTTTCGATGTTCAGCCTTCTAGAACTGTAGATTACTTGGGAAAAAGTAGGTATGAGTTGTCTTGCCCACTAGGATTTATCCTCCAATGACAAGAAATGGAAGAAATATAAATACTGATTTGACTAATAGCAAGTAAGAGGGTAAATGAAGAATGGTACAAATTAGGAAACAAAAGATTTGAACCATGATTAAGAAATAGTGACAAAAATAAGATGATATGCCAATGAACTGAGCTAGGATGGCAAGTAACAAGCATATAATGACCATGAGTAAAATACCAGAGTGTGGGTGTATGAATAATAGTTCAGAAGAAAATAGAGAAAATACATATATAGAGATGCCTTGCCCATTCCACAAGCAAATAAATGTTTGTGTCGCAACATAATTCATGGAAATGTTGACCAATTTAGAATAAAGTGGTGTCATGCCAAACACCATGTTGATCCATACCCCTCTGTATAGATTAAACAAATTTGGGTGCTCCTCCCGGGACTGGATCTGCCCCCATTTGTGCAGGCATTGGTCCAAAAGAGTCCGAAGACCCAAAAGTATGTCATCCCATTTCCATTTCTGATAAACATGCATACATGGTACTTGGGCACTCGTCAGGAGTAATACATTATCACAAGAAGTAGGTTTCTAGGAGATAGTGGTTAAAGATATCTAGAAGGCATAAAAATCAAAATAATTTAGGATGTCCAAGATTGATCCAAAGATTGGTGTTGACGGTTAAATAACTCATCCTTGTGGTATAGTAGTGTAGACACACCATTTTTGACAACATATTGAGTAAATTTCATGTTATTATGCAATGCCTCAAAGTGGCTCTCTTCAATTAACCACTTGAGTGATTTTTCTATTTTTTTTTTATTTTTATAGGATTTTTAGGAATTTTTCTAGGGCTTTCAGAGGCCCTCTGTGCAGAGTTAATTTGCGATAGATACAGTGGTCACGGTTCAGGAATTGATCCGCGACGGGTCATGCTGTCGCGTATTATCTTCCTATTCCGACTTGAGTTCTTATTTATATCCGCGTTCGATACAGTCGTCACGTTTAGTAATTTCCATATTCAGTTTATGGTAATTTTTAAAATCATTTTTAGAAAGATTTTGTTGCTAAATATATTCTATGTCCACTTAGGCCGTCGCGTTTCTGACCTTCCATTATTCAAAAGAACAATTCTTACAAGAAGATCGATTCTTTCAAATGCGAGACCACCCATGTCGTCGCGATTCAATATTTCCATTTATTAATTTGGCAAGAATCTGATCAATATTGGAAGTGTTAGAAACACGTCAGATCATGTCATCACGATTTCCATACCTTCTATAATCAATGTTTGGAAAGGCCTAATCGAAGTAAGGAAGCCTTTTTAAATGCGACGTTTTGGTTGGTCACGATTCACCTTTATAGGTGACCACTGTGTCCGTTGCGATTTAGTAATTTTACCCCTATAAAAGGACCACCGAGGACATTGTTTTAAAAGAGAATGAATGTGCCAAGGTGAAACCCTGTTGTGTTGGAGAGCCATACTTCGGAACTTTGAAGAAGAATTTCTTCCCCTCAAGCATTGCTTCAAGTCTTCATCAATTGGAGGAGATTGTGCTTCATCCTTTCAAGTCCTTTGGAACAAGCTTGAGAAGGCTTCTTCCTCTTCGTCCACTGCAGCACCAAGCTCTTCCTCAGATTTTCCTTACCATCTCTTTTTCCTTTTTAATTCATCTTTAGTGCATTCATCACCATGGTCCCTCATACACATTACTTCATTCAATTCATTCCCATACTCTTTTAGGGGTTTTTACACCACCTCCACAAGGTGTGTTTTGGCCCATGCATGCAAGTTCATTTCTTTCTTCTTTGGAATTGATATTGCACAACTTGGTCTAATAGTTTTCTTTCACTTTTTTTGTTTCATCTCTTTTGCAAGGTAACCATCAAACTAAAGTCTTCTTCGCCGGTCGACCGGTTGGAGAAGTAAGAGTCAACCCACCACATCACTCTTGCGATCTCAAGTGAAGGTAACTAACTTCGCCTTACGCCCTCTCCTTTGGTACCCACGTGTACATGACGATCACTCCTCCATCATAGTGCACACACGCACTCCTTTCCTCTCTCCTTTCCTCTTTCTTTTTCTCCATTCACCCATAATTCATATTTCTTTTAAAAATCTTTTTTTCTTTTTTAATTAATTCTTTGTGGCATGATTAAGCGCGTTGACAAATTGGCGATCACGGTTGGATAGTTTCAGTTTTTTTTTAGATTGGGCAACAAAAACCTGGTATCAACTTCGATATTTAGGAAGGGAGAGCCTATTAGGTTGGCCGATTTGGGCCGGTGTCACAAAGCTCGGTACATTCAACGTCAAATACTACACAGAAAAGAAACAAAATAATGACTGACAAGGGCTAGCAGATCATGCTGAAGATGGGGTACTAGCCGGGCAAAGGGCTGGGTGAATATCTACAGGGCAGGACCAGGGTAGTACAAGACAGGAAGACAAGACACAGGGCAGGACTAGGATATATATAAGCCGAAGAAAGAAGACTATGAACAGAGGGCAGTGTTAGCCAAACCTTGGGCCACCATGATATCAACTATGAAGACTGATAGACATCCACTTACATGGTCTCTCTACTACCACTTCAAGAAGGGGCCATTGCAACCACGGGATGAACAACAAACTTTTGTGATCACATCTGAGCTTTCATGTCAAGACATGCATGCTCGCCAGTTTGCACATCATATTTCCCCCTTGGCTACATATAAAGCTCTGGAAAATCTCTGGCCCCAAAAACAAAGAAAAATTGGTGATTCTGAATGTGAATGGTACCGTTGGTTCGACATGAACGACATTACCATATCTCTCAGTCGAATCTTCATGCCAACAGACCCTGAGTGGCTGCCACTGATTCATGACCTTCTGGAGAAGCCGACGGCAATCACGAGCAAGAGGCAGCCATTGAATAACTGGATAGATGAGGGGGAGTCAGACGTCCCTTACGAAGAAGGCTTCATGGTAGATAGGCTCTGGGCAGGCCTCTTCTCCCTGGGCATTGCGCCCACTCTACTTCAGGCCACCACATGGCCTCTCTTCCTCGCCCTCAACATCCCTCGGGCACCAATGCCCTATTTCACAATCTCCCTACACTCCTCTGAACAGACGCTCACCCTCCAACTCCCACTTTCTAATGGTCTCCCTCCAACTGAGCACACACTCATCTCCTAACTCTCTAAGCTTGCAATATCACCTCATTCCCTTTTCATGATCAATAAAAATTTGAATAACTCTGAAAACAAAAAAAAAATGCCAATTTTCAAATGGTTGGTTCAATCGTCTCCATCGAGGAGACTTTCTACCTCTCCTCCGAGTGTGCCCCAACCTACGGGCCACTCCTCCTCGGTCCAATGACCGATCTCCTCTTTCCCTCCACACAGGGGCTACCATCTCCCTTCACGCAAGGAATTCCATTTACTAACTTTCCTCCTCCTCCACCTTCCCCCACGTAGGGATCTTTATTTACTGCTTTTCCTCTTCTTCACCATCTTCTGTAGTGTCTAGTAGCAAGAGTCTAGGACAAGTTAGTGATAATCTGGGGGTAGTAGTGAAGAAGAAGTCCAAGGGTAAGAGGGTTCCTCACTGTTTTCTAGTTGATCTAGTCCGTAGGTGCAAGGCATGTCTAACAACTCCAGAAGTCATTGAAGAGCCTTTGTTGTTGCCGGATGTGGAATGTGAGCAGTCATTGTACGCTATCAATGATGAGTTTGGAGTTTATGAAATCATGGATAATGATGACCCAGTTGAAGAAGGGGATGTCTAAGCTACACTTTGTGTGTTAGGAATGTGAGATTGTCATAATCTTGAAGCTGTGAATTAGCTGTGTTGAAGCTGTGTATCAGAAGATTGTATGAAGCTATGAATCAGCGGATATGTAATGTTTCACACTCTTGGATTGTTGAGTGAAGCCTCACTTAGTTTTGTGAGGGGTGGATGTAAGTCTCAACACTGGAGCCGAACCACCTTAAAATCTTCCGCGCATTGTGGTGTGTCGTCAAATTGCTCTGTGTTGTTGAAATTGCTAGCTCTTGTATATCTTAAGGTCTGATTCGTGTTCTTAATTTTTTAAGAGGCTAATATCTATTCACCCCCCTCTAGATATTCATTCCATACCCAACATGTCACATAGGTATGCCCTCTCTCTCATCTCTTTGCTTTCATCACATCTATACATTACACACCCACATATTATTAGCCCAAAAGAGTGTAATAACTCTAGCCAGTGGGTTCTACCCCCCATATTTATGTCTATCTATTAGAGGGGACAGATTTCTACACTTCTTTAGTTCTAATCAGATTTTTCATTGTGTTTGTACATCTCTCTCTATTTTGCAGGCTCAAATAGCAAGGAAGATGTGAGGCTCTTCGTCCTTGGCTGGCCGAGGAAGGAGGAACAAGTTTTCCGCATCTCCGCACATTCGAGGGTTCATGTGTCACGCCCCGACGCGGAATATTGGAACGCGAGGCAGTTGCAAGTAAAAGAGTACAGAGCACGTACTAAACATCAAACCATTGCACAATGAATAATACTAAAGAAAATTCTTCTCATTAATAATTTCCAATGTCTAGTTACAACCACTAATATCAGAGCCAATTTATAGGGCCCAATTACATTGAAATAAAAGCAAAAGACTAAACTGACACTCTAACATAATGCTAAGACACTAGAGTGCTCATAACGTCACTCCTGGTCGTTCCCATCCTCTCGACTGTATAGTTCATCCTCGGTCTCACTTGAGAACACAACGACAAATAACGCAGGGTGAGCGATAACGCCAGTAGGACTTAAATCTCAATAGTCAAGAAGGCTTTAAATGATTAATGCATTAAAAGGCAGAGTAACTAATGATAGAGCGAGAGAGTCAAGTATAAGATAGCAGGATAGCACGTGAACGAAATAGCACAACTTTCCAAATATAGCACGAGGGTCGAGTATAGCACAAAATAGCAAGATGACCATAGCACAAAGTATAGCAATAGCACAACGAGTATAGTATAGCACTTTTGTCCATAGACAACGAGAGAATATAGCACTTTTTGATTGTCATTTAGATAGTCGAGATAGATAGCACTCGAGTGTAATGCCAAACACTCTGATCATTTAACTCCCATGGGCACTAGCACTTTCGGGCACACATCCCAGAACCAGATCGGGCCCTTTATATATTGCCAGGCATTGGTTATATTGCTTATCTTTAGACAATCAGTCAATGGCCAATATAGAGTACCAAGAAAAGATGAGAGTACTAGATGAATAGATGAGATAGTAGAGTGAACGTGAATAGATGAGAGAGTAGAGTATAGATGAGAGCTAGTGGACATTGCACGTAACACGTCGAGTAAACAGGCGATAGTAATAGTTGCACAACACGCGCACCTGGTGTTGGCAGTCAGATGGAACTCACTACCTTTCCGCTTGCCATGTTACGCACAAGTCCAGAGGTCCGGCGTGATTCAAGATAAGAGCGAACTTCTAATAGCTGTTTGGATCATATTGATCCCTAAAGGGTGTCATGGGTGTTAGGGTACAACCGGCTCGTCGACCATGTGGGAATCCATGGACAGAGGAGACTTACGGAGGCCTTGAACAAAGACTCACTAGTCCGGCAGAAGGAGTATCCGACGAAGAGTTTGTCCAAGTCAAGAAAGAGTGTGTATATAGAAACAAGTGCTCGACATTCTAGAGGAATTCTAGAACAGTGGAGCGTCGATATCGGTGTTCCAAAACATAGCGAGAAACGTACACAAGTATATTTAAGAACGAGGCAATTCAATGACATAAATTATCAGATAAATTATGTAACATGTTCATGCCAATTAAGCCATATTTGAATGGTTCAAAGTGTGTGTGCATGTGAATAAGAAAATCATGGACAAGATCGATCATGTGATTGACTTAAATTAATTAAAATATATTCAATAATTAACATTTCGTTTTTCTATATACCAGACAGTTAACATGACATGGGGTGACTGTAGAACAACAAGACATGCACGAATATGGGTTTGCATGCAAAAACAGAGATCATGACGGACCCTTGTAAGGATCGCGACGGGGACAGAACAGGTCGCGATAAGAGTCGACACAGATCGCGACGGGTCCGGCGGAACAGGCTCACAAATCACGACGTGGTCTTGCAAGGATCGCGACAACAGATCGCGACGGCGGTACCTGTCGCGTTCAAATCGCGACGGGTATGCTGTCGCGACAAGACTTTGAATGCGGCCTATCGAGCCGTCGCGTTCACAGGGTCTGCGATAGAGTCCGACAGGGAAAGGACAGTGCATTGGATTATGGACCAGACTTTCCCGATTTTGACATAGGGTAGTTCTAAAATTAAGAACAAATTGTACAGTACATGAAAAATTGCGAAACCAGTTTTAAACAGATCAAGACATGCATGGGTACTTTCAGTAAATCAGAATCTGAAAGCAATGAAAGTTTCAACATGGTTTAATAAAGAGTATTCATGATGAACATAGAACAATGTACAGTTGGGATCAACGAATTAATTTGCATGATATGAGGGATGGAAATTAGGGCTTTCAGGGGCAAAAGAAACCTAACATCCACTAGAATCTTCAATAAAAATTTTGTGGCATGATGTTTAGTATTTATGGAGAACAAGATTTATGAAGAGGGTTTGGGGTCATGTAGGTTGCAGAACATGAAAAATCAAGAACAAAAGACATGCTCGATGGAAAATTATGAAACCAAAGGGCTTTTGTTCCTGATGGATGAAACATCCTACAGAAAAATTTTCATGGTTTATGCTCGCGAGAATGCCTACCTTTAATGATTTTCCTCTTCTAGGGTTTGAAGGTGAAGAACTCGGGATGAAGCTTTGATGAAGCCTTCTCCCACAAATTCTCTTCTCCTTGGGTTCTCCTCCTGGTCCAGCAAGCCTTGGGTACGAGCTTAGGGCCGGACATGAGGGTTTTAAGAGAGTTTTTATATTCCTCCCCTTTCTATTTCCTATTATGACTCAAATTCCTAATTATTCCTAATTTCCTAGTTTCTTTCCACCCTTCCAAGCTCGCAACCTTCCAAATGGGTTAGGGAGAGAGGTAATTTTGTGGCCAAGCTATTTGGGTAGGGTTAGGATTCCAATTCCAACCCAAATTTCCCATTAAATGCATTAAACACCTCTTTTCTATTTAAGTAATAATTCAATTACGAATTTAGGGTATTTTCCTATTATTTCTCTTTTGAAAATTCATATTTTGGCCCACTAACTTCTATTGGGTCAATTTAATAAAGCCCATTACTTCTTTTCATTTAATGGGTTTTATTTAATTCTCTTTTATTTAATTTTCCAATGAATTTAATTAGTTTTATTTTTATATTATTAAATTTTTATTTTTCAAAAAAAATCTAGGTTGCTACATCGTCCCCCTCTTAAAAAGAAGTTGGTCCCCAAATTCATATGATCATATTGGAGAGAATGTCTTACCGAAAAGATTGAGGTAGTTCCGCCTGATGATTCCTTCCGATTCCCATGTGGCTTCTTCCACTCCGCGATTATTCCATAAGACTTTAACCACGTGGATGGGACGGTTCCTGAGCTGTTGTACCTTCCGTTCCAGTATCTTGACTGGCTTCTCTTCGTATGTCACATCTTTGTTCAGCACTAGCTTTTCGTGGCGAATGATATGGGTAGGATCATACACATATTTCCTGAGCATGGAGACATGGAACACATTGTGTCCACATGCCAGATCCTGTGGCAACGCCAGTCGGTATGCAACCTCACCAATCCTTTCGAGTACTTCAAAAGGACCAATGAATCTAGGACTAAGCTTTCCTTTCACTCCAAATCTTTGGATGCCACGTGTAGGTGACACCTTTAAGAATACATGATCACCAACTTGGAATTCTAAGTCCTGCCTTCTTTTGTCGACATAGCTCTTTTGTCTGGACTGAGCAATCTTAAGCCGATCTCTAATCACTTGTATGTCCTTTGTGGTACGTTGCACCATGTCTGGGCCTAGCCACTACTATTCTCCAACCTCATTCCAGCATGTACGAGATCTACAATTCCTTCCGTAGAGTGCTTCAAACGGTGCCATCTTGATGCTTGCCTGGTTACTGTTGTTATAGGCGAACTCAATAAGAGATAGGTGTTCGTTCCAATATCCTTGGAAGTCGATAGTGCAAGCTCTCAACATGTCTTCCACTATTTGGTTGGTTCTTTCAGTCTGCCCATCAGTTTGTGGATGGAATGCAGTACTAAAGTTGAGTTTAGTACCCAGTGCACCTTGCAGTCCTTTCCAAAAATGAGATGTAAATCGTGGATCTCGGTCTGAGACTATAGATGAAGGAACACCATGTAGTCTTACAATCTCTTTGACATATAGGGCAGCTAGTACCTCTACAGACCACTTACTCTTTATAGGTAGAAAGTGGGCGGACTTGGTTAGTCGGTCGACTATGACCCATATGGCGTCGAGTCCACCACGAGTCTTGGGTAAACCTATGATGAAGTCCATGCCAATGCTTTCCCATTTTCATTCCGGAATATCTAGGGGTCTGAGTACACCAGCAGGGCGCAGGTGTTCTGCTTTTACTTGTTGGTAAGTAAGGCAGTGAGCAGCATGTTCAGCTACCTCTCTCTTCATGTTCGGCCACCAAAATGTTCTTTTCATGTCTTGATACATTTTGGTACCTCCTGGATGAATAGTGTACTTTGTCTTGTGAGCTTCATCCATTAGCTTCCTCTTCAGTGCTTCATTATCGGGGACGCATGTCCTCCCATGAAAGACAAGCCTTCCATCTTCGGTCATAGCAAAGTCCGGTCTTTCGGCTAGAGTTTCCTTGACGCGAACTAAGAATGGATCATCATCTTGTTGAGCTTTGATCTCCTCTAGCAGATCAGATTGAATCTTGATATTGGCAACCAAGACTCGATCATCTCTATGTTCAATAGTTAAGTCTAACCTTGCGAATTGTTCTAGTAGTTGCATCTCGCCAAGGACTAGACTTGAAACAGACGCCATCGGCTTTCTACTAAGAGCATCAGCCACGACGTTTCGCTTGCCTGGATGGTATTGGATGTTGAAGTCGAAATTTTTTAGGTATTCTAACCATCTTCTTTGTCTCATGTTGAGTTCCTTCTGGGAGAATAAGTACTTCAGGCTTTTATGGTCTGAGTAGACAGTGAACTTCTCCCCATAGAGGTAATGCCTCCAAATTTTCAAGGCGAAGACCACGGCAGCCAACTCCAGATCATGCACGGGGTAGTTGACCTCATGAGTCTTCAGTTGTCGAGAAGAGTAGGTGATGACTTTCTCCTTTTGCATCAGTACACACCCTAGCTCAATCCCTGAGGCATCGGTGTAGATAGAGAAACCTTCTCCCTCTATTTGCAGAGCGAGAATAGGTGCTGAGGTCAGGCAATCTTTAAGAGTTTGAAAATTTTTCTCACACGCTTTACTCCAGGAGTATGGATTCTCCTTTCGTGTCAGTCGTGTGAGAGGAACTGTGATCTTGGAGAAGTCCTTGATGAACCGCCTGTAGTAGCCAGCCAGTCCCAAGAAGCTTCTGATTTCTGTGACGTTGGTTGGTCTCTCCCAATTGAGTACAACTTCGACTTTGGAGGGATCAACGGAGATGCCGTCCTTTGAGATGACATGGCCAAGAAGGACACTTCTTCGAGCCAAAATTCACACTTGCTAAGCTTTGCGTACAACTTGTTGTCTCGCAAGACTTGCAGTGCAATCTTCAAGTGTTCTTCATGATCTTCTTTGATCTTTGAATATATGAGGATATCGTCGATGAAGACGACCACAAACTTGTCAAGGTATGGCCGATATATGTTGTTCATGAGTTTCATAAAGGCTGCAGGAGCATTGGTTAGACCAAAAGGCATAACGACGAATTCATAATGTCCATACCTGCTCCTGAAAGCCGTTTTGAAGATATCATCATCCTTGATCCTCATTTGATGATAGCCAGATCGAAGATCGATCTTGAAGAAATATTGAGCTCCGGATATTTGGTCGAATAGTTCATCGACCCTGGGCAATGGGTATTTGTTCTTGATGGTAAGCTGATTGAGTTGACGATAGTCGATGCATAGCCTCATCGATCTATCTTTCTTCTTGACGAATAGCACGGGTGCTCCCCATGGGGAAGTACTCGGTCTAATGAACCCCTTCTCTAGCAGCTCCATCAACTGCATCTTCAACTCCTTTAGCTCGACAGGTGACATCCAGTACGGTTGACGCGATACCGGGGCAGCTCCAGGGATCAACTCTATGGCGAAGTTGACATCACATTCCGGGGGAATCCCTGGCAGATCTTCAGGAAACACGTCGGGGTAATCCTGGACTATGTGGATGTCTTCTATCTTAGAACCCTTCTTTTCAACAACTACGGCTGCTAGGAAAGCAATGCATCCTTTCCTTATCATGTTGTGGGCTTTTATGGCGGAGATTAGAGACATCTGTCTCTTATGTCTAATCCCAGATAATACCAATTTAGGAAAGTCACTAAAAGTAACCTTCCCTTTCTTACAGTCGACACTTGCCCCATAAGTGGACAACCAGTCGGCTCCCAAAATTACATCATAGCCTTCCATGGGCATACACACCAGGTCGGCTTTTAGGTTATGGTCTCTGATCATTACATCGGCAGATGGAAAGTATTTGTTCAATTTCTCCTTTTCCCCTAGTGGCGTTGTGACAGAGAACTCACAACCCATGGATATAGGTTTTGCAGTTAGGGTATCTGCAAAGTGTTGAGATATAAATGAATGAGTTTCTCCAGTATCAAATAAGACAAATGTTGATAAGGAGAAAACTTGTAGAGCACCTTCTACCACGCCACCGTCCGTAGCGGGTTCCTCATCATGCAGGGCTTGGAGTCGGCCCTGCTTCTTAGGCGCATTAGGGCGCCTCTCATATTCTTTCAGCAGCGGGCACTCAGGAATGCGGTGCTCGCAACTCCCGCAGTGCAGACACGCACCGACTTTCCTCCAGCACTCGTCTGCGGTGTGACCGGGCTTGTCACAGTGCTTGCAGTTGCTCTTGGCTGGAGTGTTGGGTATAAAGACCTTCGATTTCCTTTCTTGGCTGGATCCCTCCGTGATGTTGAAGGGATGCTTCTTGCCGTTGTTCGGCTTAGCAGATGACTGACCTGAGGTCATTTCCTTTTTCATGAACTTCCCTTTTATACAGTCGGTGAAGTCCGTAGCATCTTCCAGCAGCTGTGCTTTCTTCACCATCTTGGCGTAGGTCTGGATGTTGAGAGGTGCTAGTTGGGTAATGTATTGAGGATTAAGGCCGTTGAGGAAGCACTTAGCCTTCATTCTCTCCGTGTTCACCAGGTGTTCAGCATATCTTTCCAGTCTAGAGAACTGGGCTTCATATTCGGCCACAGTCAAGCTTCGCTATTTCAGAGCAGCGAATTCCGCAGCCTTCCTTTCTTGGATGCGCTTAGAGAAATACTTGGAGTTAAAAGCTTCTTTGAACTCGGTCCAGGTGAACTGACCATTAGCTCTGGTCTCTACAACAGACTCCCATCAAGCGCGGGCGTCCTTTTCAAGTTGGAACGTGGCTAGTAGCAGCTTATCTCTCGCTACACATTGTATGACGCGAAAAATTCTTTCCATCTCTTTGAGCCAGTGCTCAGCTTCATCCGGATCCGTGGATCCACTGAACCTAGGTGGGTTCAGACTCCGAAAGTTACGATGCAGGTTGCCTGCACCACGATTGCCACCTCCTTGGGTAGCTTGCACAATAGCACGTGTCAATTCTTGGATGGTCTGTTGCATGCCCCTCATTTGAGCACGTTCAGCAGTCATCTTTATTGCTTAGTTCCTACAAAAATAATACTTATTATCATGACATTGATGTGAAATTTAATTTGTGTGTGTGTGAGTTCATTTTAGCTAGTTACCCTTGGCTCTAACCACAACTCACATAGGTAGGATAATTGACTCTAGTCGAGGCAGGTTAACCTAGATCATCCTATACTTAAGAACAACCTAGGCTCTGATACCACAAAACTGTCACGCCCCGACGCAGAATATCGGAACGCGAGGCAGTTGCAAGTAAAAGAGTACAGAGCACGTACTAGACATCAAACCATTGCACAATGAATAATACTAAAGAAAATTCTTCTCATTAATAATTTCCAATGTCTAGTTACAACCATAATATCAGAGCCAATCTATAGGGCCCAATTACATTGAAATAAAAGCAAAAGACTAAACTAACACTCTAACATAATGCTAAGACACTAGGGCGCTCATAACGTCACTCCTGGTCGTTCCCATCCTCTCGAGTGTATAGTTCATCCTCGGTCTCACTTGAGAACACAACGACAAATAACGCAGGGTGAGCGATAACGCCCAGTAGGACTTAAATCTCAATAGTCAAGAAGGCTTTAAATGATTAATGCATTAAAAGGCAGAGTAACTAATGATAGAGCGAGAGAGTCAAGTATAAGATAGCAGGATAGCACGTGAACGAAATAGCACAACTTTCCAAATATAGCACGAGGGTCGAGTATAGCACAAAATAGCAAGATGACCATAGCACAAAGTATAGCAATAGCACAACGAGTATAGTATAGCACTTTTGTCCATAGACAACGAGAGAATATAGCACTTTTTTATTGTCATTTAGATACTCGAGATAGATAGCACTCGAGTGTAATGCCAAACACTCTGATCATTTAACTCCCATGGGCACTAGCACTTTCGGGCGCACATCCCAGGACCAGATCGGGCCCTTTATATATTGCCAGGCATTGGTTATATTGTTTATCTTTAGACAATCAGTCAATGGCCAATATAGAGTACCAAGAAAAGATGAGAGTACTAGATGAATAGACGAGATAGTAGAGTGAATGTGAATAGATGAGTGAGTAGAGTATAGATGAGAGCTAGTGGACATTGTAAGTAACACGTCGAGTAAACAGGCGATAGTAACAGTTGCACAACACGCGCACGTGGTGTTGGCAGTCAGGTAGAACTCACTACCTTTCCGCTGGCCATGTTACGCACAGGTCCAGAGGTCCGGCGTGATTCAAGATAAGAGCGAACTTCTAATAGCCGTTTGGATCATATTGATCCCTAAAGGGTGTCATAGGTGTTATGGTAAAACCGGCTCGTCAACCATGTGGGAATCCATGGACAGAGGAGACTTACGGAGGCCTTGAACAAAGACTCACTAGTCCGGTAGAAGGAGTATCCGACGGAGAGTTTGTCCAAGTCAAGAAAGAGTATGTATAAAGAAACAAGTGCTCGACGTTCTATAGGAATTCTAGAACAGTGGAGCGTTGGTATCGGTGTTCCAAAACATCGCGAGAAACGTACACAAGTATATTTAAGAACGGGGCAATTTAATGACATAAATTACCAGATAAATTATGTAACATGTTCATGCCAATTAAGCCATATTTGGATGGTTCAAAGTGTGTGTGCATGTGAATAAGAAAATCATGGCCAAGATAGATCATGTGATTGACTTAAATTAATTAAAATATATTCAATAATTAACATTTCGTTTTACTGTATACCAGACAGTTAACATGACATGGGGTGACTGTAGAACAACAAGACATGCACGAATATGGGTTTGCATGCAAAAACTGAGATCGCGATGGACCCTTGTAAGGATCGCGACGGGGACAAAACAGGTCACGACAGGAGTCGACACAGATCGCGACGGGTCCGGCAGAACAGGCTCACAGATCGCGGCGTGGTCTTGCAAGGATCACGACAACGGATCGCGACGGCGGTACCTGTCGCGTTCAAATCGCGACAGGTATGCTGTCGCGACAAGACCTTTGAACGCGGCCTATCAGGCCGTCGCGTTCACAGGGTCCACGACAGAGTCCGACAGGGAAAAAACTGTGCATTGAATTGTGGACCAGACTTTCCCGATTTTGACATAGGGTTGTTCTAAAATTAATAACAAATTGTACAGTACATGAAAAATTGCGAAACTAGTTTTAAACAGATCAAGACATGCATGGGTACTTCCAGTAAATCAGAATCTGAAAGAAACGAAAGTTTCAGCATGGTTTAATAAAGAGTATTCATGATGAAGATAGAACAATGTATAGTTGGGATCAACGAATTAATTTGCATGATAGGATGGATGGAAATTAGGGCTTTTAGGGGCAAAAGAAACCTAACATCCACTAGAATCTTCAATAAAAATTTCGTGGCATGATGTTTAGTATTCATGGAGAACAAGATTTATGAAGAGGGTTCGGGGTCATGTAAGTTGCAGAACATGAAAAATCAAGAACAAAAGATATGTTCGATGGAAAATTATGAAACCAAAAGGCTTTTGTTCCTGATGGATGAAACAACTTACAGAAAAATTTTTATGGTTTATGCTCGTGAGAATGCCTACCTTTAATGATTTTCCTCTTCTAAGGTTTGAAGGTGAAGAACTCGGGATGAAGCTTTGATGAAGCCTTCTCCCACGAATTCTCCTCTCCTTGGGTTCTCCTCCTGGTCCAGCAAGCCTTGGGTACGAGCTTAGGGCCGGCCATGAGGGTTTTAAGAGAGTTTTTATATTCCTCCCCTTTCTATTTCCTATTATGACTGAAATTCCTAATTATTCCGAATTTCCTAGTTTCTTTCCACTCTTCCAAGCTTGCAACCTTCCAAATGGGTTAGGGAGAGAGGTAATTTCATGGCCAATCTATTTGGGTAGGGTTAGGATTCCAATTCCAACCGAAATTTCTCATTAAATGCATTAAAGACATCTTTTCTATTTAAGTAATAATTCGATTACGAATTTAGGGTACTTTCCTATTATTTCTCTTTTAAAAATTCCTATTTTGGCCCACTAACTTCTATTGGGTCAATTTAATAAAGCCCAATACTTCTTTTCATTTAATGGGTTTTATTTAATTCTCTTTTATTTAATTTTCCAATGAATTTAATTAGTTTTCTTTTATATTATTAAATTTTATTTTTTAAAAAAAATCCAGGTTGCTACATCATGCGATCACGATTCAAGGCACATACATAGTCACGTCAGGACGTCTTCATCCATGGGTCCTCCTTATCATCTTTCCAAGGTAACTAGTGGGTTCTTAACTCTTATTTATGTAGTGTACCTTGATGGCAATCACACTCTTTCATATTTCCATATTTATTCGTGATATCAATATACCCCCGGTGTAGGAGGTTTACATCTCCGTGATTACACCTAGATCCCACTCCGTAGGCTCTTCTCACACTGTTGACAACCACCAGCCTAATTTAGCTCATCCTGCAAAAAACACTCACCCAAGGTGTGATGACCTGAGTTAAAAATTTCTAGATTTATCTCAGTCTGGATCCTTGTTGCAATGGCCCGAAGTATCCTACCAAGGTTGGTAGTACACTCATACGAATCACATGATAATAAACTCAAAGTTTTTTTTCTCTATTTCTCAAGATTGCACAACCATTCATATATAATTATAAAGAATGGTACAAACGAAGCTACAATCAAAGCAAAGCAATGGATCACACTAATCTACATAAATATGCTTCAAACAGTAATATTAACTGTCAAAGTAAAGTCTCATACTATACATTTAAGAAATAAAACACGACACCAAATCTCATCGAGCCATCAACAGGAAAACCTACACACATCCAAAGGCAAGGATGCGGGCTAAGTATGAAACTCGGTGGGAATAACTGTTAAGTCATCCCACCACACACACATAAAAGGTACAAGAATGCTTACGGCTAACCCAAGCAATAGCAACAACGGTCAAAGAAACGTTCTAAAGATCACATGACACAAAGTCCAACTCACAACCAAGTGCGCAGCTCACAACCAAACCCTCCATGGAGAGCCCCAATGTCCTTCACAACCCAAACAAAGTCCAATGGCATGATCACTCATGCACCTGTCCACTCGATCAATTCGTAGCACTAACGAGTCGACAAATTCCAAGGTCACTAGGGAGAAACCACAATATTAAGATCTAATTTCGAATGACAAACTAGGCTTGTTAGGTCACGTGGCACCAGCATGCACACTCCATAAGAACCAACACCAAATCAGAAGACAACAAGTGATGTCCAACCATCGACACCAACATGGATCCAAATTCCAAAGATCGAAGCCCAAAGTCCAGTGCCAAAACCAACAGAACCAAATATAAGATAAACCTCATCCAAAGACAAGGTGTAAACCTGATGAATCCAAACTCATTACCAAACATGGCACCAAACTAAAGTCCAAGTCTAATGAGTCCAAATATGAGACCACTTCTGGTCCAGAGCCAAAGTGCAAATCCAAGGTCCGAAACTCAAATTGTCCAAAGGTCCAAGGAGTCCAAAGCAAGCCAAATAAATCACAACACATATATGTGTGACCGTTCGAGGAAGGCCACCACCAACAGGTCCAAAGTGGTCAGTTGAGAGGTCCAATGACCCTCCTATCCAACCATCTCGTCTTTCCAACCTAAGGGAACTCTTGACTTCCCATAGGTGAGGCAAGCCAAATAGCTAGTTAGGGTCTCACAATTCTCCACACTCTGAGGTATGTGCCCTAACCACATGCGCGTAACAACTAGACTCTGCCACTGATCTAGGTGTAATTCTCCTTGTCTGAACTCAGGCTAGTGAGAAGGCTCCCAGCTAGATTGTAACCAAATAAAAAATGAGACATCTTGTAACACCCCATATAAGAATATGTTAAATGGACTAAATCAGCAGACTACCAATAACTCAGACTAGTCATTTTCAGAGTTCAAGCAGGAAAAGAACTCTGAAGTTAAGCATGCTCAGTTGGGAGTAGTCTCAAGATGGGTGACCTTTTGGAGAAGTCTACCAACTAGCTACAGTTGTTGGGTCAGTTTGTTGATTGTGTCGTCATAAATGGTATCATATACATACCCCGGTCAAAAGTGCAAGAATTAAGTGTCACACAGGATAAAGTGCTACACTATGGGAGCCACCTTTTGAACCGATAATGGGACAAAGTGCTACATAGTGGAAGTCACCTCTTATACCTTTGGGGGCCACCTCTAGAATCTTGTCTGCTTGGGGTTTGTCTGTATGCTATATGTGCCTAGCGATGAGGATGTCCCTTATATAAAGTGTAATGACCCTCTTTATACTGGTACGATTATACCAATCCACATCGATACAAAGGGCACCGTCACAGTGGGACATTTACCCAACACAACATAGTAGGTCGAGATGTACATAAATAACAAAAGGAAGTATAGCGAAAATTAAAGACATTCTTATTCCATCATCATTCACACATCCCATTGTCTATATAGTAGCAATGAAAATAAACTCAATGTTCACAATTATACAAGTCCATATGAATAACATTGTTCACATACTAGCAAATGAAAATGTAGTCTAAGCAGTAAATCTCCACAAGTGCAACTACTCCTCTCGCTCGGAGTCACTCCTCACTAAGTCCTTCTCTAGCATGGGGACACCTGTCTCACCTGTATGTTAAAGCAAGTATGAGTCTTCCAAAAAGACCCAGCAAGCAACACATTGGCACATCCTTACACATATCACATACATGCTAATCTTTTAACAATGAGAGAAGTATGGCACATGATTCATGTTAAATAAGTAAATACACATGAATAACCTATAACATGCTTTCTACACATGGTATTTAACTTGATTCATGGTTTCCATTTTCATTTATATCATTTCACATTTCTAAACAAATAGATCATGGAATTAAGCACATAGTTACTAACACACCTAGCATGATGTCTAACATTTTTCACATGCTTTTATAACTCATAATCACATCTTTTACTTGTTGTTTTAACATAAATAAAATACATTCACATGGTTTCACATCTTTTCACATGGTATCACATTAACATATCACTATCACATAATCACATTGCACATTTACACACTTTTACACATTAATTGCCGTGACACATAGTCCGAACCACCATAAAGAAGGACACACATTCACATAACACATACCGTCACCTAGACAATATAGTGACGATTCTTGGTAACTACACAGAATCGGGAGAAGTCTTCCTCACCATAACCAGTGGTACTTGTCCACCTCTAGGATTTCATCCTGATGCCCACAGGATATCACATACACATTGAGCCTTCCCATAGGAACTTTTCTAAAGTATGGCTCCACAACCTTCTATAGTAGCAGTGTCAATTTCGGCACAATTCCACTTAAACACATTATCTTAATTAAGCACATGATTCACATCATTTTTATGTACACCATTTGGTCCATTCACATGCATACTACTTAACACATAAACTTTAGTTTATAGAACTTAACATGACTGTTTCATAGTGTCAAATCATTCATAACAGTGCCTAAACATGCTGCATACTATTGAAATTACATGCTCTTAATCAAACATGCCTAACACGGCTTAATTACGATTTATAAGAACAAATAGTATCTATTGATGTCAAAATAGTTCCAATTTTTAACCATAAACCCTACGCAAGGAATATAGCATATGGCTAAATTTTTAGAATTTTTCGTAACAGTAAAACTATTTTAACATTTAATATAGATTCATGTAATTTTAACAAGATATTCCACTTAATATGATAGACAGTAGAACAGTCGGCTCTTACAGTTTTAAAACATGAAAATAGTAACCCTAAGTTCATAATAATTTTCTGCAATAGTAACATGCTTTTAAAACCATTTATTCAGAATTAAATCCTGTCAAATCATACATATTCCTTTATAACATAAATTATATCAAATGACAACATGATCAGAAATTCGACAGAAAATCATGGGATGACCTTAAGACAGTACCTAAACAACCATAATTTTTATAGCATATACAGACATCCAAAAAGCTGAAAATTATTACACAGAGATCAAGACCACAATTCTATAAAACCTGAAGAACTTGACGGCAAGGTCCTTGCCGTCAAAGGGGGTTAACGGCACAATCTATTGCCGTCAACTTAGGAACTTGGCGGCAACAAGGTTGTCGTCAACCTCTTGTCTGTAGAAAAGTGCAGACCGAATGCAATAAAAGAGGGAATTTGGGGGTCCATGACATGAATTAAAAATATGCAAAAATGTCTAGACTCTAGGGGACATGTCTAGGGATGAAACCCCTAAGTTACTTGCTTGAATAAAAATCTAAGAATATCAAATTTGGTGATGAAGCCCTCCTCGGCCAAGCCAAAGAGGTGATGATCTTCAGCCCAAATCCAATCCCCACGCTTGCACAGATGGTCTCCCGGAGTTAGGGAAGCTTCTTCACCTCCAGGAGCACTTCTAGTCGAAGTAGATTGTCGGTGAAGTCTTCCAAACGTCGAATCAAAGGTCTCAAAGTCTGCTCTTTTTCTCTCCCAAAACCCAAAAATCCCTAGGTGAGAAAAGTCTTCCCTTAACCGAGATCTCTAGTTTTATAGCCATAGAGTCGGGGTAACCCTAGCATTAGGACTCCTGACCGTTGGGGATTGTGTTTCCTAAACCAACACCAGAGGAAATGGGGCTGCTTTAGATCTGGAATCCCAAACACAGCCAGAGAAGTAAACGGCCACTTTGATGTCGTTAACAGGAAGTAGGCGTTAATCGATGTTGACATCTATATCCTCTGGCCATGCAGTCAACAATGCACATGTTGCCGTCAACCTGCTCTTAACGTCAAGGGATGTTGACGTTAAATAGGGATTTCGGATAGAACTTAAAAGTATCAAACATACATACATGCATAGAATTAAATAAGTACTATATGCACAATAAATAAATATATTATATGCACATAAATAAGCAATATTATATACACAAAATTTGAGGGCCATACATAAAGGGGTAGATTGTAATGCCCCATATAAGAATACGTTAAATGGACTAAATCAACAGATTACCAACAACTTGAACCCATAATGGGACAAAGTGCCACATAGTGGGAGTCACCTCTTGAACTTTTAGGGGTCACCTCTAGAATCTTGTCTGCCTGGGTTTGACTATATGCTATATGTGCCTAGTGACGAGGACGTCGCTTATATTTACAATCAATTTAAAAATATGTTAAATAGACTAAATCAGTAGACTATCAACAACTCAAACTAATCATTTTTAGAGTTCAAGTAGGGAAAGAACTCTGAAGTTAAGCGTGCTTAGTTAGGAGTAGTCTCAGGATGTGTGATCTTTTTGGGAAGTCTACCAACTAGTATGGTTGTTGGATTAGTTTGTTGATTAGGTCGTCATACATCCAAAGTTCAAATCCCTCACACCTAATAATATCATAGAAGGGGGGGGTGCAAAGTATAAAGTTTGGTGGTGCACAACCTACAATCTAGACTCTTGAACAAAGTCAAATAAACCAACTAAAAACCCACAAGGGAACACACACACCCAAGTGTGGCATAAGCAAAAGATCAATCGATCAATTATCTATCCAGTACAACACACAGTCAAAATGCAACATGTCGGCCCATCACCCCGTCGCCCCATAAACCAAAATGTGATGGGTCAGGTGTCGCCTAATCAAACGCAACTCTCAGGTCTATTACCTTATCAGCTAGAGAGCCAGAACTCAGTGTTCTACTTGGGCACCTCAAAAAATTGACTGATTAAGCAATACACACTGATGTAAACCATGTTTAACCCTCTAAACATGATTTCTAATACATGAACGAACCACTAAGGATTCTAAGTATCCACCAAGTATGAATTAACTCAAGGGAATCCATTAAGACTTGCCACTAATGGACATGAAATGGTCAGCAGGGCTAAGTCCAAAACTCCTATGGATCTCCGAATCCACACTTCCCAAAATCATCAAATTAAATCTAGAGGACCAATTATATGATAAGGATGAGATGCATAATTATCAGCCTCACTTACATAATGATCTGAACATAGTAAAATTTCCATCCTCACCCCTATCATAAATCCACCAAGGGACACAATGCACTCCCTCCCATGTCTCACATGGATCATGGAGAGCCAAGACAAGCCATCAAATTATGATTGAAAGATATGCGGAACTATCTATAACAGTAATCTAGAAAGGGGGTTGAATAGATTACTATCAATCGGAAACACTATAGGCTTCTTTTTTATTCAACACTGACTTATTGAAAACTTAAATAGATATGTAAAAGTAGAAAGAAGGAAGAGTTCTGAGATGAAAGATCAAATCCAGATGAAGAACTCTTCGTGGTGGTCGTCCAAAACAACTTCAGGCTTCGTGTTGATGAAGATCAGATGATGTAGACGAAGCTTGATTCATGGACAGACTGACTTCAACTCCTCTCACGAGATGGATCTTCCTTGAGCAATCTGGAGAGTTGAAGCAGAGCAGCAGGAAGAAGCTCTTCTCTTGGGTTTTGCTTAGGGTTTTAATATGGTGGTTTCTTGCTACGAAAATACCTCCATATGATCTATATATATATATATATATATATGGGTGTCCAAGTATGGAGAGACGTGCCAAAAGGAAACACCCTAATATAGAACATATTCATATCTCGTATCTGACTTTTCTCTTCGTTTGTCGACAGGCACTTTATATCTGTCGACAGCTACTGCAGACTTCTGGTTTTCCAGAATCATGATCTTGCTGGAAAGGCCTTATTTGTCGACAGGTGATTTCTGGTTGTCGATAGGTAGCATGTATCTGTCGACAGGTTCCTTGCATCTGTCGACAGCTACTACTCCATTTGAGCTTCCAGTAGCTTGTTTGTTCCTGGATGACCTATCTGTCGACAGGAACCTTTATGGCTGTCGACAGGTGATCACTTGAAGTCCTTTTCTTGTTCTTTTGCTCTTGTATTTGGATGCTTGTCTTGTATGTATTCACACCTACATTGAAAAGGATTCTAAATGAGATACAATGAATATATAGGTGATCAATAGAAGCATGTTATCATGTGATTGTTTCTTTCATGTCTTTATCATTTGGTATCATGTCACAAACATCAATTCACCATCAATTAATCCACACATCATCAAAAATATTTATGCACATGTCATCATACACATTGTAACCCAATATTCTCCCCCTTTTTTATGATGACAAATTTACAATTGATGTTTCTCCCCCTTTTGACAGCATCCAAAAAGATAGTTCATGCACACATGGACAAGAATAAAGCAAGAAACTGTGGTTTCATTCATTGAGTAATAAGCACACACAATTACAAAGGACATCCAGTACATGAAATAAATAAAAGCAAAAGAAGGGATATGACATAACTAACTGAACTAACAAACTCAAGACCCAAGAGAAGGGGAAAGAAATGAAGCAAAGAACTACTTGACCCCAGAACTGAATTGTGAAAGATTTGAGTGGGGAATGAGTGTTCAAAGAGGATTCCAAGGTTGAGAATAGGTTTATACCCATTACAAAGTGTCATAAACACTAGTATTAAGACACATAAAAATTCTACAATGGTTAAGAGATAATACTCCGGGAATCTCAAGTTGTAGCATCTAGAATACACCGTTCAAAAACATATGAAACTAAGATAACCCCTTTGAATAAAACCATTGAAGAAAATCATATACCTTAGTGGGTGATGTTCAGTTGGTAAATGAAGGCAATGTCTACATGAACAATTGACAATAGACAACCCATTGCCCTTGATTTCAAATCATGGAGGCTTCACTCTATTTCTAGCATTGAACAATTTCTTTTATCAAGTTAAAGTGGGAAAAGTGGTAATTAGGATCATTTTCACCTTTTGACGTGAAGGTAGATATTTGTGATGCCCATACCCCCAGTTACTCAGTGTGAGTGACCATCATACCATTGTGCAGAGATAATGAAAGGACTTTTTGATGCGAAGACAGACATTTGTGATGCCCATGTCTCCGGTTACTCAGTGATGCTCAGCATTGTTCTACCTTTATCCCATTTCATATTTATTTTTATTTGAATTTTCATGAATTTGGAAATAGGTAGCTTTTCTCCTTTTTATTTTTGTTGTGAAAATCAAGTTCAAAATGTTATCTAAGGTTAAAAACTAATGAAAGACATTAATTTCAAAAACCTTCTTACTTGTCAACCCATTTTAGAAAAATGATTATCCACAAGGGAGTTATTCAAGTGAGTTAGGTTAAAGCAATTAGATTTGTTCAATGTTTTCTAGATGACACAACCTAGACTCAAGCACAAAATATTATATCAAAATCATTGTGATTAAGGCAACGTCTTTGATACTATGTGAATATGAAAGGTAGTAATGAATATTAATTCCAAATTCTCCCCTTGCATCAATATTATGAACATGCTCATGAAGAAAGGATGAGAGAAGATGAGGAATTGTTAGAAAAGGTATATATGTCGACAGAAGGAATGGGGTTGTCGACAGATACTGAACTTGTCCAGAAATTGGGTTCTGGGTAGGCTTGGCTGTCGATATCTAGGTTTGTGGCTGTCGACAAGGACTTGAAAACTCAGTTTAAAGGCTTTGTATTGAGAGAAATTTGACTCATATGAATGAGGGATTATGACACATTGAATATGAAGGGTATCCCTTATGAATTTCACTCACCTAGCCTTAACTTACTCCCCCATAGTGTGTGCATATGATGACTCATCATTCAAGCAAATCAATCAATGAAATACACAAACATACTAAGCATTTGCACACAGAATAAACATCCATTAGCATGTGGACACCAAAATTTCATTCTTTTAAAGAGATAAATGTGGCAAGATTGATGTGAAAGAATGTCCCTCAATCAACTCACTCAAAAACTCTTTTTGACTTACTCCCTCATAATGTACGCATGGTATTGAAATGAACATTCAGGCAATTCACACATGTTCATGTCAAGCAATTTGCACAAAGAGAGTATAAACATGATCAATTGAAGTTTTTGAGATTATGATTTATTTTTTTGATAATCTTTATATAGTAGAAGACTATTGATACTTGGTGGAGAATATTTCTCACACATAATGATAGTTTCCAGACAAGCCTAACTTGTCCTTCCACATTTCACCATTTGATATACCAAATAGTCACTACATAAAAGATCAATTTCAATGAATTTTAAAGAACATTTTTGTACTTTTTCAAATTTACTCCCCTTAACATGTGTATGAACTAAGAAGGGTTGGCAAGAAATTCATTATAATGCACACAGAATCATGGACACAGTCAAGCAAGCATGATAATACAACTATGATTCCAATTGTTAAGAGACATTGTCATTTGGGGATAGTATCAAAACACATTTTTCACTACTCAGATAAAATTAAAAATCCATTTCAATTCCAGTAGTTCAAATCTGAAGTGACAAGGATATTTTACCTGAACAATCTTCAATTACAGTCTCAAATTTTTTGTTTACCTTTGTTCTCCAATCATTTCTTGCCTTGCACAGCCAATGTCATGTATCCATTTACACTGTATGGCTGCAAGACATCTCAACTTGTTGATCAAGCTGGTTTTGGGACCCACACTTGCTTGGGTCCTGCAATGACATTAATGTTAGGATTTAACAATGATTTCAGAATCTAAAATAATTTTATTTTTGGAATAGATGTATTTCTTTCATTAATGGAACTATCAGCATCATTAGTTCCATACTCTTCTGTAGTCTTGTTCAATACATCTATATTTTCATGAAATATTTTGTTTTTAGGACTTTTAGCATGAAGAACATAACATTTCTTTTGTCCAGCAATCATGTTCTTATGTACATGGAATTTCTGAGTATTTTCAGCATGAACATGATTTTTATTCCTATGTACATGGGCATGTGTATGAACATGGGGCTTGGGAACATGCACAAGATGATCATTTATATGCCAACAGTCTCTGGAGATATGACCATGTTTATGACATGTAAAGCATTGGACAGACTTGGCATATTTATGAAAGTGTTGACCTTTATTCCAGCAGAATTTTGCAAGGTGACTAGGTCTATTGCAATTAAAGCAAACGAGTTGAGTATTTACCTGGACCTTACCATAGTATGAGTGCATTTGTTGGAATCTCTGAGATCCTCTAGAGTACCTTTGATTATCCTTGGGCTGAAAAGGAGGAGGTGGTACCCTTTGGTAGCTCTTGACATGATGTGGAGTTACAGATTGTCTTGGATTTTCCTGGGCTGATGGAGGAGCTGTGGAGACCATGTGGAGTCCTGTTTTCTTTTTCATTTTCTTTTTCTGGTTTTCAGTTGAAACATGATTCTTCCTATTTGCAGCATTTTTGTTCAATTTATCATTTTGTTTTTGAACATTTTTTTGATCATGAATCTTAACAAGTTTTCTTTAGATGAAACAGAATTCTTGTTCTTAGAAACATTAACAAATGAGGTCTTTGTTTTATTTTCAAAATCCTTTTTGTTCAAGGGGTTAAAGCCTAAACCCTCCTTTTGAAAATTGACTTTTATTCCAAGAAGATTATCCAAATTATGTGTTCCTTGAACAAACTTAGACAGAGCAGATTTTAAGCTGTCAATGATTTTGTTCAACTCAGAAATCTTCTTTTCAGAATTTTGATTTTGTTTAATAACCACTTCAAGTTCATTTGTCAATTTTTCTTTTTCAGCTTTCAAAGCATCAATTTCTTTTTCAGAAGTTTGAAGTTGGTTTGTCATGACATCCAGACCATTTTTCATTTTGTTCTTTTCAATTTCACTTTGAACAACTTGATTTTCCAAGTCAGCAATTTTCTTCTTAGAATTATACATTCATCATTAATGGTCTGTCATGATACAAGCACTCAATCTTCTTTTTAGATAATTATTTTCCTCAACCAATTGGTTGCAATTTTCTTTTATTTGATGATCATGAGCCATGTTGGAGATTGTTTGTTCAATTGATCATTATCAAGTTTAAGATTCTCATTATGATCAATCAATTTTTCATTTTTCAAATCAAAATTTTCAGATTCAACCTGATCATGATCTTCTTTCAATTTAGAAAGCTTGTTTCCACAATTTCTGACTTCATTCTCCAATTTTTCATTCTCCATTTTCAATTTTTCATTTTCTTCATAGAATGCTTGAGCATTATCAAATTCTCATTTCATTCTTATCCAATTTTTCTTTTAGCTTCTTGTTTTGATATTTTACCTTCTTAAGTTGATTGGATAAGTGCTCATAGCATTCTATCAATTCATCATAGGATATATCATTCTCTTAATCAGAGTTAGATATAGATACATCAAATGGGTCTGAATTGGATTTACTTGATCTTTGAGAGTTTCTTGACTTCTCTGATATATATGATTCTTCAAATTTGTCTGAACGGAAAGAGCCTTTTGAGCTGCCATGAGCCATGTAGTATTTTTCTTTTGTTTCCTTTCCAGACTTGCTTGTTTTCATAGAGAAGACCTGCATTTTATCAACCTTGTCATCAAACTCAATTATCATCGGTCTATTTATGATACTTGAGAACTTAGTCATATTTCTAAGTATGCTTCAGATGTTTAGACCAGTCAACAGAATATTGAGTCAGATCAACAAATAATCAATCAATTCAAACAGATCAAATGATGTTCCAAAAGATTAATCACAAGTAATCAGATCAGATCAGAATCAGATGAGCGATTAAGCACACAAAGACAGATCTGCCAAATCACAACCAATGAATAGAAAACCCGCTCTGATACCAATTGAAATATATGTGGAACTATCTATAACAGTAATCTAGAAGGGGGTTGAATAGATTACTATCAATCGGAAATACTATGAGCTTCTTTTTGATTCAACACTGACTTATTGAAAACTTAAACAGATATGTAAAAGTAGAAAGAAGGAAGAGTTCTGAGATGAAAGATCAAATCCAGATGAAGAACTCTTTGTGGTGGTCGTCCAGAACAACTTCAGGCTTCATGTTGATGAAGATCAGACGATGTAGACGAAGCTTGATTCGTGGACAGACCGACTTCAACTCCTCTCACGAGATGGATCTTCCTTGAGCAATCTGGAGAGTTGAAACAGAGCAGCAGGAAGAAGCTCTTCTCTTGGGTTTTGCTTAGGGTTTTGATACGGTGGCTTCTTGCCGCGAAAATACCTCCATATGATCTATATATATGGGTGTCCAAGTATGGAGAGACGTGCTAAAAGGAAACACCCTAATATAGAACATATCCATATCTCGTATCTGACTTTTCTCGTCGTCTGTCGACAGTCACTTTATATCTGTCGACAGCTACTGTAGACTTCTGGTTTTCCAGAACCATGATCTTGCTGGAAAGGCCTTATCTATCGACAGGCGATTTCTGGCTGTCGACAGGCAGTATGTATCTGTCGACAGGTTCCTTGCATATGTCGACAGCTACTACTCCATTTGAGCTTCTAGTAGCTTGTTTGTTCCTAGATGACCTATCTGTCGACAGGGACCTTCATGGCTGTCGACAGGTGATCACTTGAAGTCCTTTTCTTGTTCTTTTTCTCTTGTATTTGGATGCTTGTCTTGTATGTATTCACACCTACATTGAAAAGGATTCTAAATGAGATACAATGAATATATAGGTGATCAATAGAAGCATGTTATCATCTGATTGTTTCTTTCATGTCTTTATCATTTGGTATCATGTCACAAACATCAATTCACCATCAATTAATCCACACATCATCAAAAATATTTATGCATATGTCATCATACACATTGTAACGCAACAATGATCTGATTAATATATTTATTTGAATGCTCTTCTGAAAATGACTAATTCCTCTTATGAATCTGAAGTTGATGATATCGCTCTTGATATGACTAATCTTGATAAGATTGCTCTAAATAAAATTGTTTCTTACAAAATATTCTTATCGAGCTATCTGACTCTTGATATGTAAATCTTCGTTATATGATTATGTGCATGTTAAATTCCTTGATTTGTTATTCTTTTGCTCCTGAAACTTATGCTTTATTTCTCCTGTTTAATCATATGGATCGTGCCGCAACTTAACTGGTATCATTTTGCTTTTATCAAGTTTGTACATGCACTTGTAAAAATGTTAAGAAGGTAAAAGTCTTGCTTGTTGAAGAAGTAAGTCCTACTGAGTATGTGCCGCTCATACCCTCTTTTACCATTTCAAGTGATCAAGATGATGAAGGAACCAACTTAGAATCACAAAGGGATAATGAGTGAAGAGTGTCTCGAGCCATCTAGAGAATGTCCACCCTTTTGTAGCAAATAAACAAGATGAGATATTTTGTAAAGGAAATGTAGTTGTAAATAGCTACAAATGCATGAGCAAAGTCTCTTATTAGTTTGTGGATAGTTGAACTTTAGTGATTGTAGTATCATGTGTGTGGAACCTTAGGTCCAGAACCTTTAAGTTAAACATTTGTATATAACTTTGATAGTTTAGTTAAAATAATAACTGTTTACCACATAATTATAACTATATTTGTTCAGCAATCGATGTTCTTTCTTTAGTAATCGATATCTTTAGTCAGTAATCGATGACTTTAGTCACCAATTGATTTTCTTTCTTTGGTAATCGATGTCTTTAGTCAGAAATCGATGACTTTAGTCACCAATTGATGTTTTTTCTTCAATACTCGATATCTTTAGTTAGTAATCGATATTTTTGTTGACCAGGTTGCAAGCCCATAGGGGGGTGAATGGATTGCTAAAAATTCATCTTAGAAATATTCTGTGACAAAGTAACTTTAGAGACACTAAACGAAATAGTTAGAGTTAATGAGAAGCAGATAAGGAGATAAAAATAATCACATGAACAACAGAAATTTTATCCTGGTTCATATCTCCTATCACAAGGAGTCCTACGTCCAGTCCCCAAGCAACAACTTGGGATTCCACTAGCCAAGGGTACAGTCCCCCTTAAGGACACTTACACATCCAACACCAGCTGACCTTCTCTTCTCTTCACGAAGAGGTAATACACCACCTGTTACAACAGGTCTTCCTTTCTATAAAAGGGAAGAAACCACCCACTCCACAATAGGTCTTCTCTTCATAGATGAAGAGGAGCAATCAAAGAAGAGTAAAGAGGTGATGGCACCTAAATCGAGCTAATAGCAACAATACAATGCTTGATTGAGGTAGAATCTGAGAGACTAAAAGAATTACACTAAGAAGAGGATCTCTCAGATCTCAAACAAGCTCTCACACTCTAGAATGAATGGAAGAACAGTGCTTCTGTGGAAAGTTAAGAGCAAGAGACTTTTTCTCAATGAATGAGCGAGCTCTTCTTTCTTTCTATCCGAAAAGGATAGTCTTTTATTCATCAACACACTTCTATTTATCTTCTCTTGAAGAAATATCCATTGAAGTGTACATTGTCTCTCACCTTGAAATGGTCTCCTGATAGTTGTAGCAGGTCCAACGTAAGAAACCCAGAAAACCTGCATATAATAAATGCTTGGATAGAGACATAGTGAGAGAGAGAGAGAGAGAGAGAGAGAGATCATAAGGATATATTCTTTACTCCGGTCAGCATGATATGTCCAACATTGTAAACGTGTGTGACTACCAAAAACCTGCAGACAATAAATGCTGGAAGATAGACAACTCAAATGTGTCTAAATTGTCAATCAAAGTCACTGGCCATACTTCAAGAGGATATACTAAAGAGGAAACATCATTCTGTCATCATTTAAAGTTCTAGCTGATATGTCATGAAACTGGTAACAGTAAAAGATGACGTGCATAGAGTCTGTACCAATAAATGTCTTAGTGAAAAGGATACGCAACAATTTATGAGAAAAATTGAAATGCACAACATTTCAAAATTAATTTGAAAGGAACTGTAAGGCAAAATAAGATTAAGGCTAATTTATCATGTTCAATAAAACTTTAATTATAGCCATAATCAATATGATTATCGTAAAATATATTTTTAAAGCAATGTAGTTGATGTTTATGGATTAGATGACTAAAGGATAATCGATGTTCAAAAACAATCGATGTCCAAAGGGTAATCGATGTGAACATAATCTGTATTTAAGTGAAATCGATGTTGAAATGTAATCGATGTTTAAATGAAATCAATGTTGAAATGTAATAGATGTTTAAGTGAAATCGATGTTGAAATATAGTCGATGTTTAAGTGAAATCGATGTTGAAATGTAATCGATGTTTAAGTGAAATCAATGTTGAAATATAATCGATGTTTAAGTGAAATCGATGTTTGAAATGTAATCAATGTTTAAATGAAATCGATGTTGAAACATAATCGATGTTTAAGTGAAATCGATGTTTGAAATGTAATCAATGTTTAAATGAAATCGATGTTATCGTAACCGATGTTGAACCGTAGTCGATGTTTAAGTGAACTATAATTGATGTAATATTGAAGCAGTAGTCGATGTGAACTTACAATAATAATTGATGTAGAATTAGGTAATTTATATGCAATAGACTTTTAATTTAAATGAGTGTATCCAACTTACAGAATTTATTTCATTTGATACTTGTTGACAAACTTCAGACAAATATATTAGTCAAGTATTTTCCAAGATTTTGTTTATCACCAAAATATATAAGTGGAGATAAATTGTTCATCAATTTTTAGTTACCAATTGATGTTCTTTCTTCAGCAATCGATATCTTTAGTCAGCAATTGATGACTTTAGTCACCAATCAATGTTCTTTCTTCAATAATCGATGTCTCTAGTCAGCAATCGATGACTTTAGTCACCAATCAATATCTCTAGTCAGCAATCGATGACTTTAGTCACCAATCAATGTTCTTTCTTCAATAATCGAAACTCATTTCAACAATCGATAGGAACTTCTTTTGTTCCCCAATCGATACGACCATTGTTCAGTAATCGATTGGCTCTATAGTCAAACAAATTCTTTAGTAATCGATTGGCCTCCAGTCAAAGTTTCTTTATTCTCCAATCGATATTTCTCTTGTTCCCTAATCGAATTGGAGTTGAGTATAATCTCTTAAGTGCTTGTATTTTGTCAGATTATTATCAATTGTCGTCATCATCTGACCCTTTTGTCTTGTCATCTTTCTGACTTAGACCACTATGCCTGTCAGAATAACTCATACTTTTCCCACAGATTGTGTTGTTTGCCTCTGAAAAAACCTTCCACTCATAGTCCCTTTAGTCATCTCCACTAGATTAGTATCTTCCTTTGGCCTGTATGTTGGCCTGGTGTCTGGATCCTCTTGTTAGTATCAACCCACTTTGAACTTTAACTCATTTTATAACCTTTGTAATCATCCTTCCAGCCAACCTTTTTGTCTTTTGTTGCTGGAAAACCTGAAGGTTATAGCTTGGAGCCATTGCAGCTTCCTGACAGAGTTGGTCTCTCAGTTTTCTAATTGGAGCTTTGATTGGATTTTCCTCACACTAAGTTAGGTATAACCAATCCCTTCATTGACCCTTTGGAAGCCTTTTTTTATCTCCTCAGTGCAGTGTCACTTGTGAACTTGCATGTTTGATCAAGAAGCTTGATTTGAACCCTTTCTATGTTACCTTTGAGACCCTATATCTGGTTGTCTTGGAAAGATACTTTGATCTCTCTCTTTTGGGTGGTTAGGACTCCTTATGATTGGCATCATGTATGAGGGGTCAGCCGTGACGACGGTTTTATCTCACAAATCAAACGTGGGTGGTTATGCTCAATTTGCTGGACATTTTTAGTATGTATGTATATGTAAATATCCTGTTTCGACAAGTTGTTAGCTATATGTTATTCATCCCCATGAGAGCTTTGTTGATGTCATATGTTTGAATTTGAATCCTTTCCAAGCAACTACGTTTTGAAATATGCTATTTGTACTTCTATAAGCATGCAACCTGTTAAGTCTTCCTTGTGACGTACTCTTTCTGTAACTTTTGTACTTCTGTAACTCTATAAATTGTGCCATGTTCCATGCTCATATGTTCTATTTCTCATATTGGTTTGTCTATTGAGTTCCTTTAGAACTCATGCCTTTGTTTGAACCCATTTCAGATTCTTCGTCTTGATGAGGTCCCCTCACCAAGTCAACCTCTATTGCTATGTAAATACTTCAGGTTGGATGATCTTATGTATAAAACTGTGTTTAAGTCATGGTTGTGCCACCTTTTGTACTCAGCTATGTCTGGCATGTAACTAATGAACAGACTATGATATTGTATCTATTATATGTGATTGCACTGGTGTATGGTGTAGAAAGCTGAACTTAGTATGATTACCATGTATAATTGGTCTGCTAAAGTATTTCATGCAGCACAAAAGACCTTCCCATAACAATGTGTGCAAGATGCTTCTATTTTTTGGGTGTGATTGTCACCTCTTAACCGACCGAGAGGGGTGCCACAACACTACAATGATGTACTTAAGATATGGTTTAATGTTAAGGCCTTTAAAGCATCATCATTTCAGGATGTTGAGCTAAGTCTAATGCAAGCTAGAACTTGTTATTGTATATGTGTTTATGTTTATTTCATTTCTACCATTGTGCCACTCCGATCATTTAGATCTCATTTTTATTTTTCAGATCGTGACAATAACAATTCTAACAAGCAGTTATCCTAGTAGGGGCTTAGTGATGGAGTAGCCTATCTACCTTATTAATAAATAATTTGAACAAAATATATCAAACTAGAAATAGAGTAACTCCGATTAAGTAACTTTGGATTGCTTAGCTGAGGTGTTGCATGCTAAGTTATCGAACCGAACATGGGGTCTCTTTGATAACCTGGTAAACTCTAATAGCTCTTATCATATCACTTTAACTCAGAAGGTGATTTGATAAGATTATATCTTATCAGGACTTTATCTCTAATAAGTGTTGATAAGTAGTGATAAACTATCTTTTTTAGATCTGGTAAAGTTGTCAATCTTAATAATTTTATCTATCAACTATTGTAATTAAACATATCTATCCATGATCACTTATTCTTTACTAAACAATCTGGTTATCAAATATGCTTATTGCTTTACTATTTGTTGGACATGAATTAGATACCTATATGATCAGTTCAAGTCATCTAATTACTTTGTTAAAAAAAGTCATCTAATTAAATTGGTCCAAACATGCTCTAATAGATGATATACATAATTTTGACAGTTTGATATTTGAATAACACAGTCTGATATTCAAAGAAAATAGCCTGATATCCAGACATCATAGGTTGACATTTGAATATCATAACCTGATAGTTAGATAAAACAATTTGATATTAAGATAAAGTAGTTTGATATTTGAGTACCACAGTCTAATTTTGGATGCACAATCTAATAAAAACAACCCGACATTCAGATTAAATAATTTGATTTCGGATGACATAGATTAATATGATCATAGTTTGATATTCAAATAACACAGTCTGATATTCGAATAAAATAATTTGATATTCGGATAAAGCAATCTGATATTCAGATATCACAAAGTTAATATTTGAACATCTAGTCTGATAATCATATACATAGATGAATAATCAAGTATCATAGTGTGGAGGCTATTTCTAGCCTCCTGAGCTCACGGGCCCACCAAGGCCCTGTACGGCCCAATTTCGACCCATCCAGACGCCAGGGTTCTGGCCTTTAAAGCCACGTGTCTTCGGACAGCTTCCGAACACGATTATGGCAACCTAAGGCGTCCCAGGGTCCTCCAAGGATTGTCTCCGGGCACCCCCCAGCCTGTTCGGTCCAGACTTGCCTCCGGGTGCTGAGCATACAGCACAGCTGTCGAACAGGTCCCCTATTCGGCACCTCCTGACCAGGGAGAGCAAGGAACCTCCTCGCCTCCCAATGGCGGTTATTGGTGCAGCGCTGCGCACGTCCCACGTTCAAGGGAGCATTAACTGCAAGGGCCCCCAATGGGCATCTCAACGTGTAACCTCCCCGCTAAGGACGCTAACCGGTGCGCCCTTTTAGGCATCATCAAACAGGCAAGCACACCCAACCGTTTTGGAACCTTCGCCTATAAAAGGCACAAGTATACCCCATGCAAAGGTAACGCAACTCTGGCCATACACACCTCCACGCGAGGCACACACTAGAGAACTCTCCTTCCTCAAGCCTTCCTACAGTCTACTGACTTAGGCATCAGAGGGTTCCCCCCGGTTCTTCAACCGAGCCCCCCCCCCCCCCCCCCGATCCTATTCTGGTTCTTGCAGGCTACTGTCAGCACCGGCGAGCGTTTCCCTTCATCTCTCAGTGGAGGCTCGTTTGGCTCCGGCCCAAACAAGAAAACACCACCACACTTTTGGCACCGTCTGTGGGAACGACATCAGCCATGGCTCACGGATGTTCCTCTCACCAGAACCCAGGCAGCAGGGCGACAAGGTCTCGGCAGTTGCACGTGGACTCACGCGATAGAGTCCCCCTTGTTGAACCACTCTCTATTTGTTCTTGTATTTTAGTGATAATAAAATTATGATGTAACTTAAATTGAATATTTTGTTTCATCTGTGTCGCACCAATCCCATAGCAAAATGCTAAGTCTTTCATTGATGCAATATATGGCGCACTAAAATGATAAAATCGATGTTTAATCAATATACATCGATTTCTGTTTAAAGTGCCAAAGTATTAAGCGCAACGATTTGTTAAGAAGTCGATGCCATAACGATTTGATAAGTGACCATAACGTTTTTTGTTTGAGCGCATTTGATTTGATAAGAAATCGTTCCCATAACGATTTCATAAGCATTCGCAACGATTTCTTCTGTAAGCGCAACGATTTGTTAAGAAGTCGATGCCATAACGATTTCTTCTTTGAGCGCAGTGATTTGGTAAGAAATCGTTCCCATAACGATTTGTTAAGAAGTCGATGCCATAACGATTTCATAAGTGTTCGCAACGATTTGTTAAGAAGTCGATGCCATAACGATTTCCTCTTTAAGCGCATTGATTTAGTAAGAAATCGATCTCATAACGATTCTATAAGTGAGCGCAACGACTTGCTCTCACAACGATTTGTTCACATCGATTTGTTTATAAATGAGCAACGACTCTTCACATAACAATTTCATAAGTCATGCTCATAACGATTTCTTCATGGATTCTGTTCAAACACAGATTGCCTTTATATTTCAAATATGCTTGGCGCTTAAATGAAAAGTCAAATATCTTCTGACAAAAAGCTGCATGCATATTTCAGAGTCTTGTCAAAAAAGATATGACCTCTATTTTCAGTATGTTAGCAGAAGCACAGTACCATGCATCGTTATCATAAACACTCGTTTATGCTAAACACTCTCTTCTATGCTGACAGATCTCGAAGACCACCAGAGTCTGATTAAGACAAATGAAGAGAAAGATCAGCAACGACTAGAAGAGCTCCAACGGATCTCTTCAACGGATCTATTCTAAAGCTGCTCAATATAAAAGATGGAGCACTGCTGAAGAACACAGAGCCTTTTCTTGAATATCTTTGAAGGAGTGTACATCTGTGAGAAGCACCTCAACTCCACACACACTCAAGAAAGAGAGAAAGAGCCTGAGCCAAGAAGAAGCATTCAAAGCATTTCAAGCTCTCAAGCTTCCAAGCTTTCAAGCATTCGAGCCTTCTTTTCTCTCTTCTGTTTTCTCTCCGAGCTCATTGTATATCTGGGGAGAGTTTGGGACTGTGAGCTTTACATGAGTGTTCATCTTGTAAGGTCTCTCAGTCTGATCTTTCTAAGAAAGATCTGTGTCCAGCTGTAGGACTGTATACAGTTGTTAACCCAGCTAGGGGTTGGTGTCTAGCAGAACCTAACTGGGGTTTGTATCAGTTGTCAACCCAGCTAGGGGTTTGTGTCTAGCAGAACCTAACTGGGGTTTGTACCAGTTGTCAACCCAGCTAGGGGTTTGTGTCTAGCAGAACCGCACTGGGGTTTGTTCCAGGAGGTTGGCTCCTTTACCTGTAAGAGAAGTGGGCTGCCTTCTTGCCCGGGAAAGAGAAGAAGACCTGGTGGGGGATCCAGGGTGTTGTAAGGTCCATAAGGGGGACTGTACCCTTGGTTAGTGAAATCCCAAGAGTTTGCTTGGGGACTGGACGTAGGACTTCCATGTGGGAAGGGCCGAACCAGGATAAATCTCCTGTGTCCTTGTGTGATTGTTTATTTGCTTCCGCACTGCACTCTCTATCACACTGAACTAACCAAGCTTTCAAGTGTTATTTTCTGTGTTTAAGATTCTATTTCAGATTTCAGAAAAACCTATTCACCCCCCCTCTAGGTTGGCTTGCTGCCGTACCAAAAGGGCCAACACCCCTATCGACGTCGCCGTCACCCCCACCGGTGCAACCGGTGATGTCCCTGCTGCTGTTGTGCCAGCAACCGCCCTGGAGATAGCAGAGCTCCGGAGGCAGATGCATCATCTGGTAGGGATCTACCAGGGCCTTTAGGCCCAGTTGGCCGCACAGCCGCCCCTGACAGTTCCACCACCAGAGCAGCACGCGGAATCATCCCATTGACGATCCTGCGTCCCTCCAGTGCCGCAGGAACAGCATGCAGAATCGCTCCGAAGATCGTGTCGGGCCCAATCGGCGCGTCGGACACCGGAGCGGCAGGACAACTCACCCCGCCGCTCCGTGGTGGTTCCGCCTCCCCCGCGTTCCGCCGTGGGCGCCAACTCCCACAGGTCCAGACGCGAGGGCTCCGTGTACTCCGACCAGGAGTTAGCAAGACGCCTCCATCGCGTCGTTGATCTGGAGCGCCACGTGGACGCGATGGTCCAAAGGGCAGAGGGCAAAACCGCGATAGATGAAGACCTAGACTTCCGCTCCCCGTTTACCGTGGAGATCCTGGAGGCCCGGGTCTCACCGAAGCTACCACTACCTACCATCGCTCCCTGCAACGGCACTTCTGACCCTGCTGATTGATAACTACAGAAATTTTTGTGTTAAATTTCATACATTTAGTTAATTTTAGACATCATTTGTCTATAAATAATGTGCATTTTGATTTTAATTTTCATTCTATTCATGAATAGTTTTTTTTAGCATATTAGTTAAATTTTTGGAAGAACACATAATTAGATTTTCATTTAATAAAGGCAATACCTTTTGAATAGTTTTACTAATAAAAATTGTTTTCTCTTTTCACAAGTACATTTTGAGAAATAAAAGATATTTGTAAATAAATAATTTTTATTATAATAGTATTTTTGTAAAATAGTAAATAGATATGAATATATAAATAAATAAGATTTTAATACCAATCCCATCGTACCATTTCTCTCATCTCACTAGAACTGGCCACCGAAACCCTGCTTAAAACCTTTTATTTCCACCATATTGTTGGAGGTGGCATGTGAAGGCGGTGGAGCTTGGGGCGGGCCGCGATGGGTGTGTGCTGCTGGAGCTCTGCGCAGCGGATCTGGCCGTGTGAAGCTTGCTGGTGTGCGATGGAGGCTGGATCTTGGGCGTTAGAAGCTGGCTGGTGCACGATGGAGGCGAGATGCGTAGCTGGCGCACTGCGGATTTGTGTGAGGTGAGGAGGCTGGCGATGGGTTCGTGCGAAGCAGAGCTGGTGCGTGCGGTGCGGTGCGGGCTGGCGAGCGTGAAGGCACTAGGCGTGTGAAGCTGGCGGAAGAGCTGAGCTGGCGAAGCCCAGCAGTGGCTGCTGGGTGCGCGGTAAAGCAGGAGGCGGCCAAAGGCGTGCATAGCTCGGGTGTGGGGATTCCAGGAAGCTATTTAAGGACCCCAAGGTCCTCAGCTTCGGGAGTTCAGCATTTGGGGGGATTTTTCTTCCATTTTTCTTCTGTATTTTTCCTTTCAGCATCTGTAGGGGGTTCGACATCCAGAGGGGGCTCTACTCGTCCGGGGGGTTTCGTATCTGGTTTTTAGTTCAGATTTTTTTTTGGGTTTTCTTTTGTAGATGGTTGGGTTAGGAGAGTTCGATCCAGTAACATTTTTCATTTCTTTGTGTTCCAGAGAGTGATCCAGGAGCAATTGTTTTGTCCATTTCTTCTGTTTTGCTTTGTCCATTTCTACTACTGTGAAGAGGATGATTGTAGGCGACTTCTTCTGTGTTCATTCGGAAGGCGATTGCAACTTTTTCTTTTGGTTTTCTTCTTTGAAGGCTGGAGGGGGATCGATGCTGTTGCTGGGAGTTAATTTTTATTTTGTTCTTTTCTGTTGTGGAGGATCCAGTGGCGTTTATACCATTTCTTCTATGTTTTAGTTCAATCTAGTGAAATTTTCCAGTTCTTCTGTGTTGGTTAATTTTTTTTTTTGTGTTGGGAGATTGGGGTGTTGAGTCTGGAATTTCAGGGGTTTCTGCATCTTCTGTTCCGTGAGAAATTGAGAGTTTTCTGTTGTTCTGTGAGGATTTGAAGGTTTATGTTTCTTTTCTTGGTTTGCTGAAATCGACATTCTGCTTCATCTCTTCTGTGGAGTTTGTGAGGGATTGGTGGTGGCTGGCATCTGGTGCGTCTGAGGAATCCCGACGTCGTGCGCAGTAGAGAAGCCACATAGCGACCAGGAACTCCTCCTTTTCTTGGTTAGCTCTGGGTCTGTTTGGCGTCTTGGAGGGCGACGGTGTCCAGAAAGTTTTCGGAGGTAGCAGAGAACAACCAGGATTTGAGAGATCGGAGAGACTCTCTCTTTCTTTTTTGTTTTCTTTTCTTTGAGATTTCCATTTCGTTGGTGTTTTTAATCTTTGTTCTGGACAGGTCATGAGTTGAAGTTGCAATTTACATTTCCTTTATTGCGTGCCTGCTGATCCCTCGAGCTATGAGGGTATAGATATTTGAATTTCTGCTGGTTGTTCTGAAGTTTATTGCGCCTTATTCCCTTCTGTTCTTATTTTCTGTTTGATCCCTCAATTGTGAGGGTACAGTGACATCAATTTTCTTTTAATTTCAATTCTGCTTGTTCTTTCATTATGTTTGATCTGTCGAGTTGTGAGAGATTTGATTGGTGATGTTTACAGCATTAATTCTAATATGGTGTTATAGTGTTTGTTAGAATAGTTTCAAAAAGCAGTTTCTTAAGTCAAACTTTATTCAGTCTCCCTGTGGAAATGACATGTTCTCACTACTTTGCTAGTTCATCTTTGCTATTTTAAATTTGTGAGACAGTTTAGAGAAGGTGAGCATGTTGATGTGTACAAAGAACTCTAGACAATGAAAGTGTACGATCAACAATGCCGCGTTCATCTTGGCGCCGTTGCTGGGGAGGCATTAGAGTTTGATTTAAATCTGCTTTCATTTGATTTTATTTGCATTGAGCTTCTTAGTGACTTGTTATTGAGATTTTTATTTCAAATTTACATAGAAGTGGAACATGGAGATTGAGCTTTGATGATCAGTCTGTCCCCATGTAATTTTAACTAATTATATTTATATATATATATATATATATATATATATATATATGATGATTAACAAAACCAACAAGAGTTTATCAATTATATCTAATGAATAGTTCATAAGTCTTGAGTACAGAAAAAACACCAATGTCAAACAAGCCCACAAAAGGTATGCACTACTTCTCTGAAGCTTTAATCTCTTCAACATATTATTTCTCTAAGTCCAGAACGATTTCGTTATAAGCATATCGATTTCAATAGAATTATCATAACGATTCCTTTTCTGGCTGAAAAGTCATGTTGTTTCAAACAAGTCGATGTAGTAACGACTCTAAAAGTTACCGTAACGATTTCTTTAGAGCCCGTAACGACTTACTCGTCACAACGACTCTATAAGTTACCGTAACGATTTCTTTAGAACTCGCAACGACTTGTTCGCCGTAACGACTCTATAAGTTATCAGAACGATTTCTTTAGAACTCGCAACGATTTGCATCTCACAACGATTTGTTAAGTGTTTCACAACGATTTCTTCTGTCTCATAACGACTTGGTCAACCTGACTTATTCATAACGATTTGATAAGTATTTCACATCTATTTCTTCAGAAACACATCAATTTGCTTTGTGCAACGATTCATTAAATGTTCATGATATATCTTTTGTCACATAACGATTTGCTATGACTCATAACGATTTCCTAAGTCATATAGTCATCGACTTCATATCTTAATATCTTATTTATCTTAAAGTGTTGACTGGTCAAAGTCCACGTAGACATCTCTCTGACGCTTTTGCATTTATGAGATCTGAACGTATCTCTGCATGCATGCAGGCCATATCACCCTTTATCGTGCCTACTCTGATAACGTCCTTTAGACTTAAGTTATTTGGCATTACTATTTTCATGTCTATGGCTACTAACGTTGACTGACATCAGAGACAGCTTAGCTGTCTGCTATTTGAGCTTGACATTTGTGCAGACCTCTGAACCAGCTTCATAGTACAACGTTAAACAAATAGAAGCCAACGGATATTTCTGAAGATCTATCTCTTTGCGTGCTCAAGTAATCAAAAGACTGTTGACTGGAAGCTTCCAAGACTCCAGATGTCATTCAGTCTAACGACTACTCAAAAGAGAGACAACGAACACTTCAACGTCTACATTTCAAATTGAAGATATAAATTCAAGTCAGAAGAACAGAAGAACACATCTCGCGCATTCAAGCAGTCAAATTCTTCTGAAGAAAGTCCAGAGTAAAGAACCTTTATTCCACTTAGCTCTTGCTCTTTTGCTCTCCACTAGTTTGTAAAAATCTTGAGAGAGCATGTATAGTTCTGAGAGTGTGCCTTGCTTAAAATCTCTTAGCTCTCAGTTCTAGTTACTTCAGATCCTTGCTTATCAAAAGTTTGATCTATGGGCTTAAATTTCATTTACTCTCTTTGTGTTGTTCCCTTCGGTTGTAAAGGAAGACCTGGTGGTATTCAGGGTGTTGTTTCCTTCGGTTGTGAAGGAAGACCTGGTGGTATCCAGGGTGTTGTTCTCTTCAGGTGTGAAGGAAGACCTGGTGTGGTATCCAGGGTGTTGTTCCCTTCGGGTGTGAAGGAAGACCAACTAAGCTGGGTGTTGTAGCGTCCTTAGGGGGATTGTACCCTAGTTAGTGAAATCCTGAGTTGTTGCTCAGGGACTGGACGTAGGACTCCTAAGGAAAGGAGGTCCAAACCAGGATAAACCTTGTGTTGTGTGATTGTCTTCTTTGTGTGTTTGTTATTTCAACTAACTGTCACTAACCTACTTTGAAGAACGTTGTGTGAATATTTTTAGTTACAGGTATCTTCTAGATTAATTTTTAAAGACCCATTCACCCCCCTCTGGGCTCGTCAATTGGGCAACAAGCTTGACATTTGAGCCCATTGGAGAAGGAGAGCTTGTTGATTTCTTTTCGCATTTTCTTTTAATTCAAAATTTTAGATAGAAGAGTGTGAGTGAAACTTGTAGTGAGGATTTCATGTACTCTCTGTGCATGTACAGAGATTTTTTTTAGTTGGCATGTAATAATTGGCCTTTTGGTGGTTTGAGTGGTTTGGAATTAGTTTATAGTATCACTTTATATTTTCTTAGTTAAGTTTCATTTCATTTAGTTCAAAAACTAAATAAAAATTAAAAAATCTAAAATCTAAAAAAAATTCCAAATCGCTCTTTCATATAAGCCGTTTGTTTTGCAATTAAAAATTTCATCTTCTTAAGATTAGAATCACTTATTTTAGGTCATTCATCATTTTAATTATCATTTTAATTCCACTTCTTCTTTTTTTGCATTGAAGAGTGCGGGGAAAGGTATGATTTCTATCTCTTTTTTCATGCATTAGACTTAGCATTAGAAAACCATTGTTTGAAGTTGATTTGTTGCATTTCACATTTGTAAAAGGGACTGCTTAAGGGCATCACCCTTAGAAAAAATAAAGATAAGGTGAGGGATTTCATCACCCTTTCATTTGCCTAAAAATCACAAAAAAAATTCACATTCTTGCATTTGCCTAAACTTTCAATAAAAATCAGTAGACATGGCCTAGGGTTCATAATTAGATTTATCATTTCTTAATTCTAAGACTACTCTTTAAGTCTGGTGTCTAAGATTAGAGGTTAAAAAGCTTATGCTTAAGTGAGCTAGAGGTTATTTAATTGGGTTTGTGCGAAAGCAAGGGGGGCCTCCCTCTACTCCACCTCTTACCTGGACGGTACAAGAAGAGTTAGGATTGGATTTAAGCAAGCATAAATCTGATTTTGAGAAAAATAACATAAGTCCAAGGAACACTTAGTGTTTAGGTTAATTTGTTTTGAAGTGTTTGTTTGTTTGTGTTTGTTCATAAAAATCAATAAAAATCTAAAAAGTCAAAAATCATAAATAGAAGGCTTTTCAACTGTGCATGCTTGGTAGACGCTCCTTGAACATAGATTTGACTCAACCTATAGATGAGATTGAAAGATTCTTTCATAGGATGGCCAACCAAGACCAGAACCAAGTTGCTAGGAATGTAGAGGAGGTCGCACCCAGACAGATGAAGGAGTACTTTATTCCTTCTGATTATCACATGCTACTTGCATCAGGCCAGAAATTCCTACAAATCACTTTGAAATCAAGCCAGAAATCATTCAAAGGTTGTCATCCTTCTATGGCAATCCCAATGAAGATCCCTATAAGCATATAGATGAGTTCCTAGAGATTTGTTCCACTGTCAGGATCCAAAATTTCACATAAAATGCCTTGAGATTGACCCTATTTCCATTCTCTTTAAAAGATAAGGCCAAACATTGGTTAGGAACCATAGGGATAACCATTAGAACATGGCCAGAAATGCAGCAGGAGTTTTTGAAGAAATTTTACCCCATTGGTTGTACTAACACCATGAGAAGGGCAATAACTGGATTCTCCCAACACCCGGGAAAGTTAATGCATGAATCATGGGAGAGATTGAAAGAGTTGCTTAGAAAATGTCACGACCATGGTCTGTCGAGGTGTCAAATAGTCTAAGCTTTTTATGAAGGTCTAAAATAATCAAATAGGCAGATGGTTGATGTCTCGTGTGGAGGAGCATTCATGACTAAGAGCGAGGATGAGGCATATAATCTGTTTGAAACATTGAGTGAGAATTCTATCAATCATGCCTCACTCCACTCTTATGAGAGAGCACTAGGACCGGTAAGGAAGGCAGGGTTGTATGAATTAAGAGGGAGAGAAGAATCAGATTCTAAGGTAGAAGATCTGTTAGCTAGACTTGATCAGAGATTGGAGCAGAAGTTGGAACAAAAATTTGATCAATTACTATCTCTAACTGGGCAAGCCACACCCAAATTTTCTCAACCACCTGAAACTTGCTCTATGTGTGCTAGCTCAGCTCATCCTACTAATACTTGTCCCACTACTGCCCAATTACCCCCTTTTATTCAAGAACAAGTCCAAGCTGCCCAAGGTTTCTACAAACCCTCATACGATCCATATTCTAACACATACAACCCTGGTTGGAGAAACCATCCGAACGTTTCTTGGAAAAATCAATCTGAACAAGTGTCTCAACCTTCTTTTAAGCAATCTATGTATGGTCAATCCTATCCCAATCAGAATTCAGGATTTGGCCAATCTTCTTATTCCAAACCTCCACAAGTCCAAGGAAATTAAAACTCCAATCAATTTACTTACACCAATTTCCAACAACCTTCATATAATCAACCACCACCTCCTCAGCCCAATTGGGAAGATAAAATGAATCAACTCCAAAATATGATGGTAACTCTATGCCAAACTATGCAAGAACAACAAAGTCAATATCAAAATCAAAACCAAAAATTTCAACAAAATTTGGCAAGAATAGAGTCCCAAATTGCTGAAGTATGTCAAAGGAGGGAATCAGGTCAGCTGCCAAGTCAAGCTATAGCAAACCCAAGGAACAACCCTCCTGAATTTTATCAGAACCAGCAATACCATCAAGTCCAGGGGTACAGACCACCTGCTCGACCAAATGCACCTCCTCCACCAAACCCACAACAAGCTTTTATCCAGAATATTCCAGCACCACAAAACCAGAATCAATTTATACAACAGGACCATCCTCCTGCCCAAGTTAGGGGCTGCCAAGTAGAAAATGTTAAAACTGTGTCAACCTTAAGAAGTGGAAAAATCAGAATAAATCCTCACCTACACATGTCAACATTGCATGAGGATAAGGAAAATGAAATTGAAACTGAAATTGAAGAAGAGATTGAAGAAAATGTTGAAAAATCTAAGAAAAAAGAGAAAATGACTGAAGAACCTCTAGACAAAATCAAAATAAATGAAGACCCAAGCTGTTACATTCCAAGAGTCCCTTTTCCTGAAGCTTTAAAGTCAAAATCTAAAAAAAAAACAACTGGTAATGAAAAACTCTTGGAACTCTTTAAGCAAGTTCACATCAACATTCCTCTCCTTGATGCCATCAAGCATGTGCCTGCCTATGCCAAGTTCTTAAAAGAAATGTGCACTCCAAAACGTGAAGTAAGAAATAAAACTAAAACAATCATTCTTCCAGAAACTGTGAGTGCCATTGTCTTGAACCAACTCCATAAAAAGCTCAAAGATCCAGGCACTCTACTAATTCCTTGCACCATCGGTGAAGTCACTTTTGAAAGCGGCCTTTTGGATTTGGGAGCCAATGTCAATCTCCTACCTTCTGCTATTTTTGAGAAATTCAGGTTAGGAGAATTGAAACCCACTTCTGTTGTCCTTCAACTAGTCGATCGTTCTGTCACCACTCCTAAAGGCTTAGTTGAAGATGTTATTGTAAAAATCAATGATTGTTACTTCCCTGTCGATTTCATCATTCTGGACATGAACACTCCTCAAGATTTAACTCAGTCCACCATCATCCTTGGTAGACCTTTTTTTGCCACAGCTAGAGCTAACATTGATTGTGCTACCAGGATGATGGATATATCATTTGGGGATAGGCAGGTTAATATCAATATTTTTAGGGCATCTAGGCACCATGATCAAGGAGAGAGTTGTCTAATGGTAGACTCCTTGGAAGAATCCTGTGTGGAAGAAGCAGTAGACCAACCCTGTGCTCTAGGGTTTGAGGGAGAGGAAGGACGATTTAATTCCTTATTTCAGAATAATGATCCATCATTTCCATTAGAGTGTCCTCCTAAGGTTGAGCCAAAACCACTCCCTGTTAGTTTAAAGTACATCTTTTTAGGAGAGAATGAGACTTGGCCCATCATAATTGCTAGCGATCTTATAAAGCCAAAGTCAAAGCCAAAGCCAAAGATCTATAAAGCCAAAGCCAAAGCATTCCATGATAAACACATTCATAGAAATTTTTTCAAGTACATGATAAGGTCTAGTTATTTAATTCTAGGCTTTGTCTATTTCCAGGAAAATTAAAGTCCAGATGGGATGGTCCTTACATTGTTGTCAAAGCTTGTGACAATGGTGCTGTCATCATTCTTGACCCTAAAACTGGACAATCATTCATTGTTAATGGGCAGAGGTTAAAGCATTTCTTTGAAAGCCCACCTTCCTTGAAAATTGAGTCTACCAAGTTAGCTGATCCAAATGGAGCCTAATTGCGTCCGGCTAAAGACGATAAACTTAGCGCTCTTGGGAGGCAACCCATGTGTACAGATTTTCATTATCAGGTAATTCTTTGTCTAACTTTCTTTTCCTATAAATAAATTAGGAAGGATAGAATAAGCATGCATTCATAGTCCTCACCCTAACCAGTGCTTCATTTTTTCTTTTTAGCTTGTACATATGCAAATAAAAATTTCACAATGTTTCATCTTTGAATAAAAATGCTTGGCATTGCAAAACACAGACTATGTGTCTAATCTTTAACCATTAAAATTTTGAAGTTGTCACATCCCTTTGCAAACATGCATGTTAGGTAGCCTCTAGTAAAGGATTACATGCACTCCCTGTCTACCTTATGTAAGGATTTATGGCAAGAAGTTTTTATACACACACTACACAACCACTTAGACTAGCTGAATCTAATGTAGCAAATTTGTTAAGGCTAGTAGGAGAGAGGTGATTGGTTTTCCTCCTTCCCCTTAAGTGAATTGCGAAGGAAGTGAAGGCATGTGATCAAGGAACCTGACTGCCCATCCTTCCTTTAAGAGCAAAAGAAAAGAAAAGATAAGAAAGACAAAATCAAAAGAAATATATATATATATATATATATATTCTTTTTCTTTTAAGAGTACTGAGTCCAACTTTACTCAGATTCGGGGCATTTTAAAGTTGGACTATTCTTTTTCTTTTAAGAGTACCGAGTCCAACTTTACTCAGATCTGGGGCATTTTAAAGTTGGACTCGGTACTCTTAAAAGAAAAAGAATATATATATATATATATATCCATGAAAAATGCCGTGGGAGAAAGAGCTGCGCTCCCGGGCGCATCCTTGGTGCGCATCGCCTCCACTCCCTCTCTGGAGGTGGACTCCTGCGTGGCAACATCTTCACCCTCCGTGGCCACGCGCGCCACCTCTGCTGGGGTGTTGGACGCTGTGTCCGCGACCCCCTCCTCAATTCGGTCCTCCGGCGCAGTTGCCCGCACTTGCTCCCTCTAGGAGTCTTCATCGGACTGGTCACTGGCTACAACCAGCCCAAGCTCGGAGAACATCCCCTCCTTCGACAAGGGTCTTGCCTCCGCCGTGGTCTGCGGCCTCACTTGTTCGGCCGCCTTTACCAGCTTCTGTTTTTTGCACACTTGAAGCTGGGGGATCTCCTCTTCCTCCTCTGCCCCCTCCTCAATCGCTTGCTGTGTGGCTTGTTTTGTCATCTTGGGGGAAGTCTCCTCCCAAAGGTTTGTCTTCAAGGATTTCTTCCCAGAGGTTCGCCCTTTGGATGGGCGACTTGATGCGGGAATGGTCGGACGAGGAAGAGTTGGGGGATCCTCGCCCGTAACCGCCATGTACGCCGTTATAGCGATATGCTCGATATAAAGGGCCATCTCCTCCGTATCTCGACCGGCAGCTAGCTCTTCAGCACCTGCACAAAAAGAAAGAGTGAGGAGAAGGGCTCCACTGCCAATAAAAAAAATCTCTGAGGACAGGGATTTAACTTACTCCATGCACGGCTGAGCCCATGCTGAACCAGTTGGGCCTCCGTCAGATACTCCTCCGCCTTGTCCACGTAGATGTTACTGAGGCGGTCGGAGATCTTGGCCGTATCCTGGATCAGCAGAGGGACCATCTCCTTGTTGCGCGGATCAGAAATCTAAGTGGGGAACCCCCACTCCGGCGCCCCCTCATTGCGAGCGATGAAGAACACCCGGTGCGTCCATCCCTTATTGTTGGAGTACTTGGGCGAGAAGTTGATTCGCATTTTGTTCGGCCGGTGCTTGGTGTAGAAAATGCCAATACCAGTCATCGGGGACAATGCGAGGCTGAAATGCCCCCGAAAGAGGTCCGCCGTCGGCTCGATCTCCCGCAACTTGCAGGAGATACAGAAGACGCAGATGGTGCGCCACGAGTTCGGCGACAGCTGAATGGGGGCGATCCCCCATGCGTTGAGGATGTCCCTGGCAACTGCCGGCAGCGGCAGCCGGAGCCCTGCTTCCAGCAAGTCCTGGGACATGGCGATGCACCCAGGCTTCTGCATCATGTATGAATCCTCCTCCGCGGCGAGGACGATGTCATACTCCGATCCGATCCGGTACCGTTCACGGAGGCCATCGAAGTATCTGTACCTCGTTTGCTGTGGCGCCGTCGGCACCGTCCCGCTCGCTCCGGCAGCGGCCGCGGCCTTTCCCTTCTGCGACATCTCCGAGAGAAGCAGAGGAAGTAGCGGAGGAAGAAAGCGACTGGGATCGCAAGGAAGAAGATGAAGACCCTGGAGACGAAAGTGGAAGAAAGAAAAAGCTTTTCGAAGGCGTAAGTCCCACCTTCGTTCCCCCCTCTTCCTTATAAGAAGGAAGGGGCGCGAAATTCGAAAAGCGGAAATGAAGCTTCACCCGCTCCAACGGCCCGTTCGAAGCTACTGCGAGGTGTCCTCCGCTTGGCACGTCACCTCCGCCATCATGAGCTTTTCCGTCCCCGAGGAGAGATTTCAAATGGCGTCGCCCTGGCACCGTCGCACCACCAAGGTCGATATCGCATTCAATGCGAGTGACATCCGAGCAGACCTCTACTCTCAAGTGCCGCGATCCTCGCACCAGCATGAGAGCGTGGGGGGTAAGTGTGGAGGTTATTTCTAGCCTCCTGAGCTCACGGGTCCACCAAGGCCCTGTACGGCCCAATTTCGACCCATCCAGACGCCATGGCTCTGGCCCTTAAAGCCACATGTCTTCGGACAGCTTCCGAACACGATTATGGCAACCTAAGGGGTCCCAGGGTCCTCCAAGGATTGTCTCTGGGCACCCCCCAGCCTGTTTGGTCCAGGCTTGCCTCCGGGTACCGAGTATACAGCACAACTACCGAACAGGTCCCCTGTTCGACACCTCTTGACCAGGGAGAGCAAGGAACCTCCTCGCCTCCCAATGGCGGTTATTGCTGCAGTGCTGCGCACGTCCCACATTCAAGGGAGCATTAACTGCAAGGGCCCCCAACGGGCGCCTCAACATGTAACCTCCCCACTAAGGACGCTAACCGGCTCCCCTTTCAGGCATCATCAAATAGGCAAGCACACCCAACCGTTTCGGAACCTTCGCCTATAAAAGGCACAGGTATACCCCATGCAAAGGTAACGCAACCCTGGCCATACACACCTCCACGCGAGGCACACACTAGCGAACTCTTCTTCCTCAAGCCTTCCTACAGTCTACTGACTTAGGCATCAGAGGGTTTCCCCCGATTCTTCAACCGGACCCCCCTGATCCTATTCTGGTTCTTACAGACTACTGTCCGCACCGACGAGCGTTTCCCTTCATCTCTCAGTGGAGGACCGTTTGGCTCCGGCCCAAACAGAAAAATACCACCACACATAGTAAAATATCTAACTATATGAAAGAATGACAGAATATTCAGATAAAGTAATTTTGTAAATTAGAAAATAGTCATGTGATCATAATATATGGGCAAAATTGATTAAACTAGAAATCTAATATAAACTTAGATTTGTTCTTATGCATATTATGACTTATACTTGTATGTGCTGTTATTATCATATTTATGATGCCATAAATACACGTAAGTAGATATGCATCCGGTCAAGACATAAGAAACCTTATACATATGTGCTTGGGGGTAGGCGAGACTTTGCAGACTGTTTACTGATAAGAAGATGCCAGTGCCACGTTGCCATTGCTGATATTGTGGAGGAGGGCGACTGCTTACTAGTATTCACAGTGAAGGTTGTGGAGGAAGGGGGGGCAACATTACATAGAACTTGATCCCAACTTTCGGAATGGCTGAGAAATTTTTTATTTTTTTTATCTTGGGTGACTTGATAGAAAAGCACAGGTGGCCTATTCAACATTTTGCCAATTCGGACACCGAATCTCACAAAATATAAAGTCAAGTAAAAAATATTTCTCTATAGCAATACCTGAAATATGTTCGTCAATTTTTTTACGGCTGATTACAATAAAATTTCTTAAGGTAATTTATTTGTGTAGAAATGTTAATACAGGATGAAGGAAAATACTTAATGCTTGTTCGAGCAAGTCTATCCCCCTCACAAGTAGGAGGCCCGCTGCCAGCATGGGCATGGCCACCTATGTGAAAGTGGGTAAACATTTAAGTATTTTCTCGTGATGAATTCTCATATATTTTTTAATATAAATTGATTAAGAGTTTTTAATTGTAATATAGATATTTTTATTATAATTATATTTAACGTATACTAACAGAAGATAATACTTATTATAACGAGTTACAGTTCTATTAAACATTAAAAAATTAGTCAAATATTTAATAGAGATTTTTAATTAATTAATTAATTATTTTTATTTAAATAGAGTAATATATAAGAAAAAGCTCTTTTAATTATTGCAACTATTTCTAAAAATAAAACAGTAAAAATTTCAAATGAAATAAGATAACACTATGAAAAAAAATCGATGCGGGCGTAGGACCGTCCTCTTCGTTTATCTCCACGATGGATTCACCAAGAGTAGTGCTGTTTCCAAACCCCTCACCACATCGCCACGCGCGGCATCATGGCGTTGCTATGCGCTCCGGCGTGCTACTCCGGACGAGGAGTCGTCCTCCGACCGGTGTCATGCCATTGCAGAAGCACGACCACCGACGTTTCTGTGGCCGCCGCCAACCACGCCCTGGATGCTACCCACGTGCGCCGCGCCGCCGACATAGCGGACCTGTCCGCGGGTCTGACCTCGCCCCATCCCAACTTCGGTTGCGTCGTCGCCAGGGGCAACCACGTTGTCGGGGAGGGATTCCTGTACGCACAGGGCACCAAATGCGCCGAGCTGCAGGCCGTTGAGGCTGCCGGCGAGCTCTGCCGTGGCGCCACTGCATACCTCAACTTGGAACCCGGTGACTGCTACGGCGATCAGACTCCTGTCTCGTCCCTCGTAAGGGTAGAGTGTTCCAGCCGCTGCTTTTATCAAATCCACCGGTTCTCTCTCTTTGGTTAGAGTCGTGCGTTGGGTGTGCATTACGGTAGCAGCCGTTCTCTGTGCCTTTCGATTTGGAATACAGAATCTCCGAGTGCATTTATAATTTATTATGTGGTTTCCCTTTGTTTTCTATAAATTGTTACTCTGTTGTAGTCTGTCTCAAGTGCCACTGCTTAATGCCATGATTAGATAAATTTTTTTTTTTTTCCTCGACCCTTCCTTATCTGAAGTCGTTGTTCATAGTGTGTGGATAAAGTCCATTTCGCCTATATACTCAGCTCATAGTTGTTCCTGACCATGGAGGAAGATGAAAAGATCATACACTTCTTGTATGAGAAAACTCAGAAGATATTACTTCACGTTCTTGCTTCGTCAATTTATTAATTCCTTGTTTTTTTTGGCATCATGATCTATGACATGATCCTCCTTATATCCATCATATTTATCTGTTTTGTACTGTTGAACATGATTAAATTCATATTGCTACGCATCATGATGGTAATTTTTGTCCATCTTTTAGTATGTATTCTAAACGATCAATGGTAAATGTATGTTTCTAAGGCACTAATGTTTCATTGATTAGGCAGGGATTTCAAGAGTTGTTGTGGGTCTTAGGCATCCACTTCCACATCTACGAGGAAATGCAGTACGCATATAAGAAATGAAGGCTTGCAGGTTGATGTTCTTGCAGAAGATCTACAGAGCAAAGTGTTTGAGGTAGTACGCAAAACTATAGCGATCATGTATCTTATTATCTAAATTTCATTCTTTGCCATAGGTAAGAATGGTGTTATACACATACACCTGCGTTCTTTTTTGGTGGGGTTGGGATGACAAGATGAGTTTGTATGGGCTAATTAACAAACATTACAATGTTGAGGAGCAGATTCCAGAAACCTATCTCCTCTGTCTTGTGCAAAAGTTGGAATAACAACCAAGATTGCTGGCATTTGAAGTAATGTTTCCCTGTACTCCAAAAGACTTCTGCATTCTTCCAGGGAAAAAAAGAAGAGGTAAAGGACCAAATGTGAAAGAATCCTAATGAAGAAGGCCAGATCTAAAAACTGGATTTCCTTTCATTTGGTGCTGCAAGATGGATTGAATTTGATGAAAAATGAGTGTCAACTATCTAGAATTATATACATCACAGTAGAAAAACAAAACAATAACTTGATCTGGACTTGAAACAGGACAGACAATAAGTTACTGACAAAGCCAGAAATCATACAGTTGACTGGTTTAGTTTGCAACTAAAACCTGTGAAGATTGAAGGGAAAGGGAATATGGCAGTGGGAAAGAAAGGACACTATTCTGTTAGGTTCCTTGTCAGCAGATAAACAGTAAGAATGTTCAGAGTTATCTGCTGATAGAGTTGTAAAAGGTTTTAGTATTATTATTCTCTGCATTTTGTGGAATTGGCAAAGGATCTATGGTTTGCATCTTTGTCAACTGCAGTAGTGGCTTGCTGAGGAGTTTTAATTCGACCAGGGTAGTTTCTGACACATGTGATAAATGATAAAATGGTGGAGAGACTTGCATCCAGTTGAGGAGGAGAGAGAGCTCGGGTTTAAAATAATACCTGGGGTTTCTGATGCATTTCATGCAACCATATCTTTCTTTCAGTGAATTGAATGATGAATGATTATTGTCAGAATGGATGCTAGCAGCACAAGATTAATTAAAGGGGAATAGACAGCTCAGGTTTAGAAAACAGCTGGGAACCCTCTGGAGGATGAGGTCAAATGAATTCCATGCAACTGTATATTTTCTTCAATATTTTTGGAATGGGTGATAGCAGCATCAGAGTTTTTTTTTGAAAGTGGATGGTACCACATTAATATAAAGTAAAAGGAGAATTTACAAGTGGAAAAGCATGCCCACAATACAACAAAACCGTGTAGCCACCCCCAAACTGGAACCCTTCCCAAAACTGAAAACAAAAGAAAAACTGGGGTTCAGAGGCCCCCCCACACCCCACATCAATCATCTTCCCCCCACCTAGCCTAAATGGCAGAGGTACCAACGTTACAACTGTACAAGCCCCATTCCTTCACTTCGCATTAGATGAGTTTTACCGTCCTCTCGGGCAACGTCGTCTCCCTACAAAAAATGGCATGATTCCTTACGCCCCAAATCGCCCACAACGTCGCATGCAAAATAAGCCACCATATGTGCCGGTCCTCCCGTTCCACTTGCACAACCCTCAGCCTTTCAGCAGCTTTATAACTGACAAAACTGGCCATTGCATCTGTGACTGGTTGCCAATTCCCTGAAGCATCAACTGCCAAACCTCCGTGGAAAACGGGCAGAGGACAAACAAATGATTAATATCCTCCAGCTCCTCTCCACGCAAGCTGCACACCGTGTTTAGATTCTCCATAAATCTGCCAATCCTATCACAAGTCGGGAGCTGATTCAACGAGGCTCTCCACACCAACACTTTCACTTTAAGGGGGGCTCTATGCTTCCACACCTGCCTGCTAAATTCATACCGGCTTCCCCCATCCACAATCAAATCATAGGCTGCCTTAACGGAAAACAGACCCGACGACGTCCAGCTCCACACCCATGAATCACGAACAGAAGTAGAAATTGGGATCTGGTAAAGAGTGGCCAGCAGCAACTGGAACTCGTTGATTTACTCCTCGCGCATCTGCCTTCTAAAATTGAGTGCCCAAAACACCTCTCCCTCCCTGGGGAACTGCCTAATCTGAGAAACTGTTTCCCCAACCTGAGAAGATAAGGCCGCCACCTTGGGAAAAAGCACCTGAAGGGTATGGCACCCGCACCATCTATCCTCCCAAAACAGCGCCTTCCGACCATCACCTAGCCTGATCCGCACTGCAGCCTTTGCCACATCATCTGCCAAAAGAGCCCCTTTCCAAACAGGTGACACTCTGTAATAAGCAGGTGGCAGCACATCCCAAACTCTGGTGGTATCATAATATTACCTGCTGTGATCCTATGCCACAATCCATCCTCCGTCGTCCCTAATGTCCACAGCCATTTGGAGAGCAAAGCCAAGTTAAAGCAATCAATATCCTTCAGTCCCCGACCCCCATTCTCCTTATCCCTGTAGACCATTTTCCGGCTGATGCAATAACCTCCTTTCTTGCCTTCCTGACTGACTGCCCCACCACAAAAACATGCTTCTAATAGAATCCAATTTCTTGATAACCGTCCTTGGAATCCTAAAGATGGAGAGAAACAGAGTTGATTGAAAGGGAAATATACGGCTATGGGAATTATTTCTTCATTTTTTCTTCTTTTCTGGAGACCATTATTATCTTCTTTTTTTCTCAATTAACAACTTGATATGGAGCAGGACTAGGGGAACAAGAGGATCTTTATTCTTTCTTTACATTATGTAACATTTTACACTTTCAATGGATGGAATTTTATCTTACAGAAAAGAGCCCAGAATTCCCAATTAAGCTATACATCAATATCCATTCAATCCGGAAATGCTTATAACTGGTATAATTTGTGGCTTGTCCCATGATTATTTCAATAAATTCTGCGCTATTGATCTCCTTATATAAAGATTTCTGGAATTTCTCTTTTTGCTTATCTTCCTGCACATTGCTTCAGTCAGAATTATGAAGAGTATGTACAGAGGCATAGAAGGTGGATTTGAGTCGGACTTGTCTGATCCGATCAGGATCAGAACAACTGGATTGGCCGATCCAGTGGACCTGGATCAGCCAGTGTTAAAAAAATATTTTTTTAAAATACTAAATATCAGGAAAATTCAGGAAAAATGCTATAAGCATAAAGAAATGTACATTTGCATAGAAAAATAATGATTAATGCAAATATATTGCAATAAGCATCATATGTAACATATTACGCAAGTAGTCATCACGAAGAACTAAATAATCATGGTTAAATTCTATGCATTTCAAAATACATGAGTTCAAGAAGTCACAAAAAATAAACTAGTCTTGCCAACCGGATAGGGGTAATTCATTGTCAGGTTGGTGCGTGGCCCATGTCAATAATCAATCTACATACTAAACCCATAACCAAAGAGGGAATTACCAAATCAGGCATGCCTCTTTGAATCCCTCTTGTACGCTGTTGGCTTGAACTTTCTCCAAATTATGATGGAATGTTGCACTAAATGCTATCAGATTGTATCCACTAGATGATTGACCTTGTTCTGAACTTTCTGAAGGCTATGGTGCCCATCTTCCTTATGTTTCAACACTAGTAACACTCATATTTGAGTATGGTAATGTCAGAGGCTAAAATGTTGGTGCATATGAAGACGTTGACATATAGTTGACCTCCCAAGATGGCCAATCATAGGCTTTGTGTCCTCATATTGTCCTTGTCCTTATCCTCAGCCTCTTTGTTATCCAATTCCTCCGTATAGTTTGTAAGCCCTATACCCAGAGAAAACCTTGGTGTTGTAGTCCTCGCCTATCCTTAACAAGCTCTTCTCGCCCTAGTACAAGCCATATGGGCTCGTGTGAGAAATCACTCCCAACTGGGCATTGCGTCTATGGTTGCCCTAGTAGAAGTGTCTCTTCATCATTGCTGGTTACTTGTAACAAACGTCTTCTATAATGTTGTCTGACATATGTCATTTTCTCCTTGGAGCCTATTCTCGTCTTTGGCACCTTCTTCATTCTCTTTGTGTTTAGATCTTCTTAGTGTAGACTAGTAGACAATTTGGAGGTATTGAAGAATGTGTTGAATGTCGTCTCCCTCTCTCTCTCTCTCTCTCTCTCTCTTACACACACACACACGCGTGCGCGTGTGTGTACTTACTCTCTCTCTCTAAGAGGGTATGATGAGGGAATTGGATCTTCCCTAACTCTAAGCTCTGAATCTCGAGCCTCTACTTCATTAATTCTTCGTCAACCCATGAACGATCTCGATGGTTATATCTTAGAACATCTAATTCTTGTCTTGTTTCTACCCCAAGCATTTAATGGATATTCTTCATCTAACAAATCATCAAGATTAATGAAATCAATGACGTCTCCCGCCTGTGTAATAGGTTCTTCCCATCTCATGCCATGCAAACTCTTACTCTCATCTCTTGCCTTGTTGTCTTTCTCGAATGCACTTGACTTTCAGCTGTTTACTGTAATGACAATATACCAACTTCTCTAGCCTTGTTGCAATCAATTCGTTTCTCACTTTTATGTGGATAAGTTAGAAAAATGCTCTAATTTCTCTCGGATAGGAGATCAAAATTGAGGCTTTTGTTCAATTCTTGAAATTAACTTACAAGCTTCTCACATCGCTACTCAATTGGGTCAATTATCTGACTAACACACTAAATGGACCTTCAATTGCACTAATTGTACAAATGTCCAATTTTGCAACCACATTTGAGGTCACGATTGGGGCTTTTGTTCAATTGTGAAATTAACGTACAAGGTCCTCACATCACTACTCAATTAGGTCAATTAATGATTAGCAAACTTAGTTATCTTTCAATTGTGCAAAGTGAACAAAAGCCCAATTTTAAATCCTAATTGAGGTTAAAATTGGGCTTTTGTTCAAACTCTAAATCCTAATATATACATTGTGGTCAAAGAATCTTTTATACCCTTTAAACCCTATGAGCACAAACATTGAACCAAAAATAAAATTCATCATGGTTTTTCATTTCTATATATGTATTGTAATTCTGAAAAATATAAACCATACCTTCAAATGGCATGGAAAAAAGTATTGGATCGGGCAATTTTGTTGATCCATCGGAAGTCTGGCCAATCCTGGATCGGCTAGACTAAAAAAATATTTATTTATTTTTAAAAGCTGGGGAAACATCAGGAAAATTCTAAACAAATGCAGAAAATTCATAAAATTCATTAAAAATCAGAAAAATGCAGAAAAAAATCAGTGAAATTGAAGAAGTTCACATTTACATTAAAAAATATAAATGTATTCATATTACATTGGACATTTAATTTTACATAAAGAGCAATGATAATCATAATAAACATCAAACATAAAATGTGACACATCAAATGTGCAAGTTTTGTTGTTCAATTTTTGAAGTTTACACGGTAAAAAAAATAAAAAATCTAATATTGCCATCCATACTGAATGACTCATCATCATTTGATTTTGATTGTCCATATACTTGATCAATCTGCATAGTCTCGTAGCCATAACCAAAAAGGAAATTTGCTAGATCATGCATTCCTCTTTGAATCTCTCTTGGTGTATATTGCTGGTTTAAGCTCTCGTTAGATTGAGATGAAACATTGCACCAAATTCCAATGGTTTGTATGAACTAGTTGCTTCACTTGTATCTTGTTCTTGTGAAGGCCAACATGCCTATCCTCCTCCTGCTCCAAGAGGCCACAGCCGATCTGGTCAATTCGGTCAATTCTGGCTGATTTAGGTCGGATCGGGATCGGGATTGGCGGGGTTCGATCCCTGACCTGATCCGATCTGAAATTCCCTGCTAAGAGGGGAACTATTAATATCTGAGTATATTTAAGTGGGAGGCGGAAACGGAAGAGTATATGTAGATCTTGCACCATAGTGTGACTCCAAGGTGGCCAATCATATTACCATAGACTACTTGATGTTGTTGGCCTTCATACCCCCCTTGTCCTTCTCCTCTACCTTGATTTTTTATTTCTGGCACATAACTTGTAGTAAATTCCATATCCAGAGAAAATCCTAGTGCCGTATATCTTGTCTCTCCATAACCAGCTCCTACTCCTGGAGCCCCAACAACAGCCCTATCATCATCATCATCATCATCATTGGGGGCCTATGTGGAATCATCACTACAAATTGGTTGTTGTGCACTTAGCGCCTCAAACTCAAGTGGAAGTGTCTCATCATCATCATCATGCCACTCGTGACTTGAGTCGAGACTCTCTTCTTCTAGTTGACATATGTAAACTTTATTTTTTCTTTGGAACTTGGTCTCCCCTCTTTCTTATGGTAATTCTTCTTAATATAGGCTGACTTGTAGGCAGTCTAGATGTCTCCGGCAAAGTAACTGAGTCCCGCTATCTCTCTCTTGTAGTAAGTGGCTATAACAAGAGAGGTGGATCCTCTCTAACTCTGAGCTCTAGATCTCGAGTTTTCACTCCATCTAATTATCCTTCTGTCTATGAGTGACAAGGGTCAAACTCAGTAACATTCCTTTCCACTTTTGCTTCCACCCATGCATTCAATGGGTGTTCTTCATCCATCAACTCATCAACATTAATGAGTCCGGGAGTGTTTGCAGCCTCTGCTGTAGGCGTTTCTCATTTCCTACCATGCAAGCTCATCAGCTTCATCTCTGTTTTCTTCTATCTTTCTTTGATGCACTTGACCATCAGGTGCATATTGTAATGACAGTACACCAATTTCTCGTCTCGTTGCAGTCAACTTATTTCTCACTTTTGTGTGGGTTAGTGAGAAAGTGCTCCAATTCCTCTTACATTGGCTAGATGAAGTTGTCTAACTAAGCACTCTAATGGCAATTCTTGTGATTGGATTTATTTCAATCTTATAATCCAACAAAATCCACCATTCAGCCGCACAAAAAAACTATCAGTGCTTGGTATCATTGGTTTATGGTGATAACTTAAGATCACCAATTTAGATATTAACTAGGACTCATTCTCCCTGCTACTTCTTGCATGCCATAATCTCTATATATGTTAAGTTTCATTTTGAACCTGTCTATCTAACACATGAAAGAATTGGCATCATTAAACCTCTCAATAGTCTCACCTATCTCTCTTTGAAGAGGGATTAACATTTAAAATGAGAATTGTACCTCCATTATAGCATCTATCCTATCATCAATGCTTCTGGGACTGGACAGTCTAATGATAACATTTATTATCCTTTGGAGCACTTCACCGTCATTGTGAACTGAGTCACTATATTGATGTTGACAATTCAGGAAATGCCATGCAGACATTAATTCACACATGCATAAGTGAAGAATTCAATAATGAGAAATATTTAAGAAATCTAGAATGTAAAGCATTTACACGTTGCATGTAAATCTTGGTGGAGAATGGTCTCCCATCTCCTGTCAATAATCTTAACATTTCTGGAATGCTATGTGATGCTTCTCCTTCAACTTTTCCTCGGCTTTTTCCATAGTCTCGTACAAGTAACTCATGTCATTTTTTCCCTCTCTATCAACCATCCCTAGTAGTTGTGTAAGAGGCTCTATAACTTTAAATAATAGAAGATTTTGTCCCAGAAATTGTAGTCACCAATCAAGCTAACTATTTCATGGACTACATCTCTAGATTCATCTCTCAATGTACCAACGTGTGCCAAATACTCAAAATTATGTATGAGAGTGCCCAACTGGGCCAACTCATACCTATACTTATGCAATCTCTCTAACCTAATAAAGTTGGAGGCAAATCTCGTTGGGCCTGAATGAAGGATATCATGTCCATTAGTACATTCTCTCATCATGTGTAGAATTTTGTTGTGTCCATAAATAAAACTAGTGATCATTTGAGACTTGGACACCAAATCAACAACATATTTGTCTTTCCAATGACCTTCACCATTAAACTAGAGAATGTGCTGCGCAAGAAATCTAGTGTAGATGTTTCCTTTTCTCCATCATTTTTTTTACCTGCTGCCTTGTAGCTAGCTTCATTATCTATTGTA
>CM024754.1:84246804-84354986 GCA_014218235.1 Colocasia esculenta | reverse complement strand
ATGTTACCGAAGGTACGGTTCTTTTCATGGGTGTGCACGCTCGAGTTTTATTTGATACGGGTGCCACTCACTCATTCATTTCCTAGCGTTTTGCTAGGCAGTTAGCTTTAGAGTCAGGATTAGAGTATGAGGAGTTAGAAGTCCCCTTGTCTGTGCACACATGTAGTAACCCGATTTTTTTGAGAAATTTAAAATTTAAAAAAAATTACACAATATTCAAATCTTGATAATTGGAAAATTAAATAAAAGAAACTAATTAATTAGAAAATCAAAGAAAAGAGAAATAAATAAAACCCATCAAATGAACATAAGTAATGGGCTTTGTTAAATGGGCCATTAGAAGTAGTGGGCTAAAATAGAGGTTTTAAAAAGGGGAATAATAGAAAAATATCCAAAATTCATAACTAAAATATTACTTAAATCAAAAGAGGGTATTAATGCATTTAAATAAGTGGTTTGAGTTGGATTTGGAATCTTAAACCTACCTCATTGCTGGCCACGAAATCCCCTCTCTCTCAACCCAATTAGGGATCTCTTGCTTTAAATGGGGAGAGGAAAATAGGAAACTTGAATTAAATAGGAATTAAACTAAACTAGGAAGGGAAAGAGGAGAAGCTTAAATACTCTCCTAAACCTCTCATGGCCGGCCCTAGCTCGTGCCAGAGGTTGTTGGACCAAGAATAAAGGCCAAGAGGAGGAGAATTTGTGGAGAAGAGGGATCTCCCAAGTTCTTCCCCGAGTTCTTCAAGTTCTTGCCCTAGCGAAGAGAAACGACTAAAGGTAGGCATTCTCACGAGCATAAACCATGAAAATTTTTTGTAGGATGCCTCGTCTATCAGGAAGAAAAGCCCTTTGGTTTCATATTTTTCCATCGAGCAAATCTCTAGTTCTAAATTTTCAAAGTTCGGTGAACTTCATGACCCCGAACCCTCTTCTTAAATTCATATCTTCATGTATACTCGTCCTCATGTCACATGCACACACTTTGAGACCATCCAAATATGGCCTAATTGGCGTGAAATATTACATAATATATCAGGTAATTTATGTAATTAAATTGTCTCTGCTTAATTCATGTGTGTACGTTTTTTCCGCGATGTTTTGGAACACCTATCTTGATGCGCCACTGTTCTAGAACTCTCTTGAACGTCGAGCATTTGTTTCTATATATAAACACTCTCTTAACTTGGACGAACTCTCCGTCGGATACTCCTTCTGTCGGACTAGTGAGTCTTTGTTAAGACCTCCGTAAGTCTCCTCTGTCTATGGGTTCCCACATGGTCCACGAGCCGGTTGTACCCTAACACCTATGATACCCCTTTAGGGATCGATATGATCCAAACGGCTGTTAGAAGCTCACTCTTATCTTGAATCACACCGGACCTCTGGACCTGTGCTTAACATGGCCAGTGGTAGGGTCGTGAATTCCACCTGACTGCCAACACCGAGTATGCGTGTTGTGCAACTATTCATCTAGTGCTCTCATCTAATTCTTGGTACTCTATATTGGGCATGACTGATTGTCTAAAGATAAACAATATAACCAATGCCAGCACAATGGGGCCCGATCTGGTCCTAGGGAGAGCGCCCCGAAAGTGCCATTTGCCCATGGGAGTTAAATGATCAGGATGTCGGCATTACATCCAAGTGCCATACTATCTAGATTAATCTATGACAATCAAAAGTGTTAATCTCCTCTCATTGTCTGTTGACAACAAAAGTGCTATGCTATACTCGTTGTGCTATTGCTATACTTTGTGCTATTGTGCTATGGCATCTTACTATTGCTATATCATCTCTATTGAGTGCTGTGGCGTTCTGTGCTATATTTGGAATGTTGTGCTATTTCGTTCATGTGCTATCCTGCGATCTTTTACTTGGCTCTCTCTCTCTATCATTAGTTACTCTGTCTTTTAACACATTAATCATTAAAGCCTGCTTGACTATTGAGATTTAAGTCCTACTGGGCGTTATCGCTCACCCTGCGTTATTATCGTTGTGTTCTCAGGTGAGACCGAGGATGAACTATACACTCAAGAGGACGGGAATGACCAGGAGTGACGTCACGAGTGCCCTAGTGTCCTAGTACTATGATAGAGTTCTAGTTTAGTCCATTGCTTTATTTCAATGTAATTGGGCCCAATAGATTGACTCTGATATTAGTGGTTGTAACTAGACATTTGAAAGATTATTAATGAATGAATTTTTAGTATTTATTCTTGTTCAATGGTTTGATATCTAGTCCTCGCTCTATACCCATTTACTTGCAACTGCATCGCGTTCCGATATTCTGCGTCGAGGCGTGATAGTTTTGTGGTATCAGAGCCTAGGTTATTCTTAAGTATAGGATGATCTAGGTTAACCTGCCTCAATTAGAGTTAATTATCCTACCTATGTGAGAGGTGATTAGAACCAAGGGTAACTAGCTAAAATAAACTCACGCACGCACAAATTAAATCTCACATCGATATCATGACAATAAATATTCTTTTGTAGGAACTAAGCAATCAAGATGACTGCTAAACGTGCTCAAATGAGGGGCATGCAACAAACCATCCAAGCGTTGACTCGTGCCATCATGCAAGATACCCAAGGCGGGGGTAATCGTGCCGGTGCAGACGATCTGCATCATAACTTCAGAAGTTAGAACCTGCCTAGGTTCAGTGGATCCACGGATCTAGATGAATCCGAACACTGGCTGAAAGAAACAAAAAGGATTTTCCGTGTCATGCAATGCGCAGCGGGAGATAAGCTAGCTAGCCACTTTTCAACTAGAGAAGGACGCCGCGCTTGGTGGGAGTCAGTGGAAGCAACTAGGGAGAACGGTCAATTCACCAGGACTGATTTAAAGAAGCTTTCAACTCCAAGTACTTCTCCGAGCGTGTTCAAGAAAGGAAGGCTGCGGAATTCGCTACTCTGAAATAGAGGAGTCTGACTGTGGCTGAATACGAGGCCCAATTCTCTAAGCTGGCAAGGTATGCGACACACCTAGTAGCTACTGAAAGAATGAAGGCTAAGCGCTTCCTCAATGGCCTTAAGCCACAATACATCACCCAACTGGCACCTCTCGACATCCAGACCTACGCCGAGATGGTAAAGAAAGCTCAGCTACTGGAAGATGCTAGGGACTTCACCGACCGTATAAAAGGGAAGTTCATGAAAAAGGAAATGACCTCAGGTCAATCATCTGCTAAGCCTAACAATGGCAAGAAGCGTCCCTTCAACATCACGGAGGGATCCAACCAAGAAAGGAAACCGAAGGTCTTTGTACCCAACACTCCAACCAAGGGCAACTGCAAGCATTGTGACAAGCCAGGTCACACTGCTGATGAGTGCTGGAGGAAAGTCAGCGCGTGTCTGTGCTGTGGAAGTCGCGAGCACCGCATCCCCGAGTGCCCGCCACTGAAAGAGAATGAGAGGCGCCCTAATGCACCTAAGAAACAGGGCCGACTGCAAGCCTGCATGATGAGGAACCTGCTATGGAAGGTGGCGTGGTAGAAGGTACCCTTCAAGTTTTCATTATCAGCATTTGTTTTATTTGATACTGGAGCCACTCATTCATTTATATCTCAAAACTTTGCTGATACTGTGAATGTTAAACCTATATCCATGGGTTGTGAGTTCTCTGTCACAACGCCACTAGGGGAAAAGGAGAAATTGAACAAATACTTTCCCTCTACCGATGTAATGATCGAAAACCATAACCTAAAAGCGACCTGGTGTGTATGCCCATGGAAGGCTATGATGTAATTTTGGGGGTTGACTGGTGTCCACATATGGGGCAAGTGTCGACTGTAAGAAAGGGAAGGTTACCTTTAGTGGCTTTCCTAAATTGGCATTCTCTGGGATTAGACATAAGAGACGGATGTCTCTAGTCTGCCATAAAAGCCCACAACATGATGAGAAAGGTTGTATTGCTTTCCTAGCAGTCATAGTTGTGGAAAAGAAGGGTGCTAAGATAGAAGACATTCACATAGTTCAGGATTACCCCGATGTGTTTCCGGAAGATCTACCAGGGATTCCCCTAGAACGTGAGGTCAACTTCTCCATAGAGTTGATCCCTGGAGCTGCCCCGGTATCGAGTCAACCGTACCGGATGTCACCTACCGAGCTAAAGGAGTTGAAGACGCAACTGATGGAGCTATTAGAAAAGGGGTTCATCAGACCAAGTACTTCTCCATGGGGAGCGCCTGTGTTGTTCATCAAGAAGAAGGATGGATTGATGAGGCTCTGCATTGACTATCGACAACTCAACCAGCTCACCATCAAGAACAAATACCCACTGCCTAGGGTCGATGAACTATTCGACCAAATATCTGGAGCTCAATACTTCTCTAAGATCGATTTTCGATCTAGCTATCATCAAATGAGGATCAAGGATGATGATATCTTCAAGACGGCTTTCAGGAGCAGGTACGGGCACTATGAATTCGTTGTTATGCCTTTTGGTCTAACCAATGCTCCTGCAGCCTTTATGCAACTCATGAACAGCATATATCGGCCATACCTTGACAAGTTCTTGGTCGTCTTCATCGACGACATCCTCATTTATTCAAAGACAAAAGAAGAGCATGAAGAACACTTGAAGATTTCATTGCATGTCTTGCGAGACAACAGACTATACGCAAAGCTTAGCAAGTGTGAATTCTAGCTCGAAGAAGTATCCTTCTTGGGCCATGTCATCTCTAAAGACGGCATCTCCGTTGATCCCTCCAAAGTGAAGTTGTACTCAACTGGGAGAGACCAACCAATGTCATAGAAATCAGAATTCTTGGGGCTGGCTGGCTATTACAGGTGGTTCATCAAGGACTTCGCAAAGATCGCCGTTCCTCTCACGCGTCTAACACAAAAGGAGAATCCATACTCCTGGAGTAAAGAGTGTGAGAAAAGTTTCCAAACTCTCAAAGACTACCTTACCTCAGCACCTGTTCTTGCTCTGCCAATAGAGGGAGAAGGGTTATCTGTCTACACCGATACCTCAGGAATCGGGCTAGGTTGTGCACTAATGCAAAAGGAGAAGGTCATTGCCTATTCTTCAAGACAACTGAAGACACATGAAGTCAACTACCTGTGCATGATCTGGAGTTGGCGGCCGTGGTCTTCATCCTAAGGATCTGGAGACACTACTTGTATGGAGAGAAGTTCACTATCTACTCAGACCATAAAGTCTGAAGTACTTGTTCTCCAGAAAGAACTCAACATGAGACAAAGAAGATGGCTAGAATACCTGAAAGATTTCGACTTCAACATCCAATACCATCCAGGCAAGGGAAATGTCGTGGCTGATGCTCTTAGTAGAAAGCCAATGGCATCTATCTCAAGTCTAGTCCTTGGCGAAATGCAACTACTAGAACAATTCGCAAGGTTAGACTTAAATATTGAACATAGAGATGATCGAGTCTTGTTGCCAATATCAAGATTCAATCTGATCTACTAGAGGAGATCAAAGCTCAACAAGACGATGATCCATTCTTAGTTCACGTCAAAGAAACTCTAACTAAAAGACCGGACTTTGCAATGACTGAAGACGGAAGGCTTGTCTTTCAAGGAAGGACATGTGTTCCCAACAATGAAGAACTAAAGAGAAGACTAATGGATGAGCTCACAAGACAAAGTATACTATTCATCCAGGAGGTACCAAAATGTATCAAGATATGAAAAGAACGTTTTGGTGGCCGAACATGAAAAGAGAGGTAGCTGAACATGCCGCTCACTGCCTTACTTGCCAACAAGTAAAGCGAACACCTGCGCCCTGTTGGTGTACTCAGACCGCTAGATATTCCGGAATGGAAATGGGAAAGCATTGGCATGGATTTCATCATGGGGTTACCAAGACTCGTGTTGGACTCGATGCAATATGGGTCATTATTGACCGGCTAACCAAATATGCCCACTTCCTAGCCATAAAAAGTAAGTGGTTAGTGGAGGTACTAGCTGCCTTATATATCAAGGAGATTGTAAGACTACATGGCATTCCATCATCTATTGTTTCAGATTGAGATCAGAGATTTACATCTCACTTTTTGAAAGGACTGCAAGTGCATTGGGTACTAACTCAACTTTAGTACCACGTTCCATCCACAAACTGTAACGTAGCGTGTTTTTCGGATCTTCACGGATTGTTGATTAGTGGTAGTTCGGATCTGTGTTTACTAGTTTTGGTATGGTGCTCATGACCAATATGGGTCATTGGGCCTTGTTGTGGTTTTTCTCGCGCGCTGTGTGGAGCTTAGTGGGAGTGGGCCGGCAGGTTAGGCCCGTGGTGCCCGTTGGTTCACTGGTGAACGCGACGATGGGGTGTAGGTCGCATTATGACGCATCGGTAGTGGGGGGGGGTCGCATTTGGTTGCTGCCACTGGGGTCGACGTCTGCATGTGCGCTGCGTGTCGCGCATGGAGTGAGTTTGTTTGCTAACGTCGGAATGGGAAGGCGACGCCTTAGTCCGTCGCAATTAGGTCGCGACGGGAAGGTACGTCGCGATACCAACTGCTGTGCGGTTTTTTAAGCAGGCTGGCCGAACAGAGCTTTCACAAGCTCCGCTCGACTAGGGGAGGAGCTGCTGCGGGCGATTCGGCGTTCGACATGGTGTTCGACACGCCTCTCGACGCGAGGACGTCGCGAGGAGTTTGGGGAAACGTCGTGCCATGCATGGATTGTGTGTTCTTCGTGAAGGTAGGGAGTTCTACCTTGATTTGTTATGTGGATTGCATATTGGTTTGTTTATTGCTTTAAAAACAATAGATACCATGTCTAGAGGTGAAATGAGCATGAAAATCGGGTTGAACGGGATTTAGGGTGGTTTGCATGGAAGATCCGGAGATGGTTCCCCGATTGGGGTTTTCTCCTGAGAAGGCGACGGACCCTGCTGTCGTGACCAGGTAGCGACAGGCCGACCCTTTGCGACAGGGTTTCTTATCGCGACATATCGTGGCGTCGCGATCAGAAGGTGGTCATGGCCTCTGTCGCGATCACAGCCGAGGGTTCTGCTTTGCATGCTTTTGGTGTTTTGGTTATCCGATTATCGTCGTTTATTGAGCATGGCTTTGGTAAGAGGTGCATTGACACCCGTAAAACTTTGTGAGCAGGTTGCCCACATGGTTAGTAGGTAGTTTACATAATCGGTGTGGTGTTATCGTGGTGTGAGGTGCATTGGCACCTGTAACACCTCTAAAGCATGTCATTTAAATAATTCGCGTGTGTTTACGTAATATGAATATGTGCATGGCACATAGTATTGTGTGGCTAGGCAATGATGTTGGGTTCACATTCTAACTTAAATGACAACATGTTTTTTGATGATGAACAATGTTAATTGAGTTTATGTACAATGTGAATTGAGCTTATACCTGATGCAATAACTTGATACATACTTGATTCTATGTGTTCCTATATCTCACTAACTAAGTACATTCATGTAGGAGAGATACTATACAAGACATGTACCAAAGTCAAGCTCAAAAGATCAGAAAAGCCAGAACAAGGTACATGTTGACAGCATCAAGTGTCCCTGTCGACAGATCTGTACAGGTCAGCAACTATGTGTTCTGGAAGACAAGCCCCTGTCGACAGCAACATATGGCCTTGTCGACAGATTCATACATCAGAAGCCAGTGTTCTGAAAGACAAGTGCCTGTCGACAGCACAAGTCGCCTGTCGACAGATGCACACAGTGAAGGCTTTCACTGAACATCCAGAATTTTGGAACTTGGAACACTGTTAGCTCCTGTCGACAGCAGAAGTGTGACATGTCGACAGACGTACAAAATCTTCAGAAACGGAAAGTTTCAAAGTTACTAAACTTGGTGTTTCCTACTACCACGCTCTCCATATGTAAACACCACTATATAAGCAACTTTCTGAAGTTAATCTCGGACAGAAGCAGCCTCCAACCAAGACCCTAAAAATCTCTCAAGAGAAGACCTTGTTCTGCTGCTCTGTTCAACCTACCGCCCAGAACTGAGAAGAGAAGTCTTCCCAGTGGAGGTGAAGCCTGAACGTGTGGATTCAAGTATCTTCATCAAAGTGTGATCATCAAGACGGAGCTTGAAGTCCAGTCAGACGTTCACAAGAAGTTTACAATCTGGATTTGTTCTTCAACTCTAAAACTCTTCTCTGTTCTACTTTTATTGTGTTGTGGTGTCTCAAGCAGTCCTTGTGCTTGATTCATGTGTGGGTGTTGATCTGATCGTGGTTGCACATCAGATAACACGTGTGTGTGAGTTGTAGTTGTTGAACTAGCTCATAAGCAGGTTGTTCTGCGTGTGTGTGTGGCCCGTGGATGTAGGATACACAAGTTGTGTACTCCGAACCACGTAAATCGTCGTGTCTTGTGGTTTGCACGAGTTTACGGTAGATGTTTGGTAGGCACGGCATCTCTACGCACGTTTGATAATCTGTTTTCTACCTGTAATCAAGTCACACACATCCACACTTAGCTTAAAACTCTGCTATTGTTTTAACAGTCAGTGTTCTTGCAAAAAGAAGGTGATAAGTGTTTTAATTGACAGTAATCTATTCAACCCCCCTCTAGATTACCATATTGGGAATTCCGCAAACCTTTCAATTGGTATCAAGCCGAGTTTCTCCGATTTATTGTCTTACTTGTTTGATCTTACGATCAGGAGATTCACGGTCTAATGGAATCTAGCAAGGGATTCATGGCGAGGGTCACTCAGTGACCAGGCCACCATTTTTTGATGGAACTAACTACCCTTACTGAAAAATCGTATGCAGGTGTTCCTGAGAGCACAGAACTACGAGCTGTGGAAAATAGTCCACAAAGGCGAATATTCCCTTCCTGAGGACGAGAGTACCTGGACCAAGGACCAGATCGCGAAGGGGACACTCAACTGGAGCGCCCTCAACATGATGCAGTGTGCGGTCCATCCCAACGAATACTCGAGAGTTTCCACGTGCACATCAGCAAAAGAGATGTGGGACAAACTCGAGCTAATTTATGAAGGTACGTCCGAGGTAAGGAAACTAAAGCAAGCATGTTGGTTTCTGAATATGAAATGTTTAAAATAAACTCTACTGAAACCATCTCTGACATGTTTGCGAGATTCATGTTGATCATTAATGGCTTGAAAGGTCTGAAAAAGGAATACTCAGAAAGTGATTTGGTGAGGAAGATTCTTCGGTCTCTTCCATCCTCATGGAACACCAAGCCACTGTCATTGAGGATTCCAAGGACCTTTCAAAAATAAATTGGATGAACTCATTGGTTCACTGATGACCTATGAAATCAACATGAAAAGAAAGGAAACTGAAGAAAATCCTAGGAAGCCACTTGCCTTGAAGGCTTCCAGGAAAAATTCCTCAGCTTCCAAAAAGGAGGTCATTCAGAAAGTGATGAGTTTGAATCGTCTAGTGAGAGTGAAAATGACGAAATGGCCATGCTCACTAGGCAATTCAAGAAATTCCTGAAATACAAGAGGAGAGGTACAGGTAATCTAAACCTTTCCAAAAGAAAGAATTTTCCAATAAATTTGATACTAACAAAAAATCTGAGATTGTGTGTTACGAGTGCAAGAAGCAAGGGCACATGAGAGGAGAGTGCCCCGAGCTCAAGAAGAAGCTGAAAAAGGACAAGTTCACGTTCAAGAAAGCCAAGGCAATGCTGGCCACTTGGAGCGATGAAGATGAGGACGACAACAGTCAAGCTACCTCCGGAGATGATGAAGTCCACTGTCTCATGGCGAGAAGTGAGGACTCAAATGAGGTAAACTCTTCCTTTGAAAGCTATTCAGTTGATGAATGGGAAGAGGCTTATACTGTTATGTTTGAAAATTTTTGTGAACTTAAATCTAAAAACAAGGCACTCAAAAAGAAAGTTAACTCTCTTGCTAACAACACACAAAATGATGAACAAGTTGCATCATTACTCAAAGACATGAAATGATGAGGAAGCTCACCATGAGGAGATGGATAGCCTGAAACTTAAACTCCAAGAAGTTCAAAAGAAAAAGATGATTTAATGAACTCCTTTGAAACTCTTCAAGGTGAGCATGATAAACTGAAAGAAAAATTGGAAAAGACTGAAGAAAATCTTAAGGGAAATCTGAAGACTTGTCAAGGTTTGTTAAGGGAAACAAAACCTTGATGCAATCTTGGGGTCAAATGTTTTTGTTCCAAAACATGGGCTTGGGTACCAACCAGTAAAACAAAAGAAAATTGGAGAAAATTTGATAACGTCTTTTGTTGAATCAAGCCCAAGCACAAGTAAGTATACCCCCACAAGAACAGCAAAACCCAAGTTAAGGGTAAGCAACCCCAAACAAGGCAAAGAAGCCTAATGCTGGCACAATTCCAGATCTGTCAACAGCCCCAAAGAGAGCTGTCGACAGGTCTGGAAATCAAGCCCAAAGGAAAACTAACAAAGCAACAGAAAGGAAAATGCCAATGCATGCTCCAAAGAATGTCAAGCAATATGTTAAGAAACCTCTTCATGCAAATCTGTAAAAAGATTGGGCACATTGAAAACAATGCTGGAACAATCCACACAATTAAAAAGTCAAACAAGTTTGGATTCCAAAGCATTTACTGTTTGGCATGAATGATACTTGGCACCTCACAGTAATTTTCATGTGCAGGAATGCCTAGCAGCCCATAATCAAACAAATGGTACTTGGATAGCGGCTGCTCGAGGCACATGACGGGCGACAAAGGAAAATTTGTATGCTCGTGGAAAAAGACGGAGTTCAAGTCATATTCGAGGAACAACAAAGGCCAGATCATCGGCTCAGGTAAGGTCGGTAAGTTTGCTCTAACTCAATAGACAATGTGTTGCTTGTTGATGGCCTTCACACAATTTGCTTAGCATAAGTCATTGTGTGATAAGGGTCATAAAATTGTCTTTGAGTCTGATTCATGTCAAATTCTTGATAAGGAAACAGGAAGTCTGAAGTTTTCTGGAAAAAGGATAAATAACATCTATATGGTTGACTTAGATGATCCAGAAAATAATGATTTGTGTCTTGTAGCAAACAAATAGGACGAGCTTACATTGTGGCATCGTAGGCTTGGTCATGCTAGTTATAATGTGTTGCACAAGATCATGAGGCTCAAACTGGTAAGTGGACTTCCTGAAATTCCATTCAATAAAATGAAAATTTTTGTGATGCATGTGCACAGGGAAAACAAACCCGGAAATCCTTCAAATCAAAAGCACCGTGAGTACTTCTAAAGCTTATGAACTGTTGCACATGGACCTATTTAGACCTACGAGAACACTAAGTCTCAATGGCAAGCGTTATGGTTTTGTCATTGTAGATGATTTCTCTAGGTTCACTTGGGTGAAATTTCTGGCTCACAAGAATGAAGCACTGAATGTTTTTGAAGAATTTTTCAATAAAATTGAGCATGGAAATGTCAACAAAATATGCTCCATCCGCACTGATCACGGGGGAGAATTTGACAACAACTCCTTCACTGATTTTGCAGGAACCAAGGTATAGAACACTTGTTTTCCTCCCCAAGAACTCCAGAACAAATGGGGTTGTGGAGAGGAAGAATAGAACCTTGGTGGAGATGGCTCGCACGCTTCTGGTCGAGAATCAACTTGCAAGAACCTTTTGGGCAGAAGCGGTAAACACGTCATGCTACATTCTTAACAGAGCCATGGTAAGACCAGTATTCAAGAAAACTCCCTACGAACTTCTGAAAGGTAAGAAACCAACAATTGGGTATTTCAGAGTTTTTGGTTCAAAGGTGTTCATACATAACAATGATAAAAATGATCTGGACAAGTTTGAAGCCAACGATCAAGGTATTTTTCTTGGATACTCAGAACACTCTAGAGCCTATAGGGTGTTTAATCTGAAAACTAGAACTGTGGAAGAAACTCCACATGTAATTTTTGATGAATCTCAAATCAAGCCTAACATTGCAAATGCTTACAGGTTTGATGAAACTGAAGGAACAACCCTTGAGGAACTACAAAGAAAAGGAAAGAAAAATCTCAAGTTGTTTCAAAATCAAAGAGTGGACTCCTTCGCAGGTATGATGATGAAGATGACATTCTTCTGTTCAGAAATCAAGAAGATGTACCTGAAAAAGATCCACAAGAGGAAGAACCTCAAATTGAACCACCTCAAGCACTTCCTCCTCTAGAACAACCTCCTCAAATGCAAGATCTACCCGGGCCTTCACAGTCACCAACGTAAGGTACTCTTAAGATCACCCCCTTGAGAATGTGATAGGAGACTTAAATGAGTCGGTTCAAACTAGATCTAAGGTTAATCAAATAGTTGAACAGGACCATTTAGCTTTTGTCTCTCAAGTGGAACCAAAGAATGTTGAAGAAGCCTTAAAAGAAGATTCATGGATTGATGCTATGCATGAGGAGCTTGGACAATTTCAAAGAAATAATGTCTGGAGTTTAGTTCCTAAAACCCCTGAAATGTCTGTCATAGGTACAAGATGGGTCTTTAGAAACAAACTCAATGAAGAGGGTAAAGTGGTGAGAAACAAGGCTAGATTGGTTGCAAAGGGATATAATCAGGAGTTTGGTGTGGACTTTGAAGAATCCTTTGCACCTGTAGCTAGGCTAGAAGCAGTTAGAATCTTGTTAGCATATGCATGCTCAAACAAGTTTAAATTGTTTCAAAGGGATGTCAAAACTGCCTTCTTGAATGGCTACATAAAAGAGGAAGTCTATGTCTCTCAACCACCTGGCTTTGAAGATCATGATAAACCTAACCATGTCTATAAACTGCACAAGGCTCTTTATGGTTTGAAACAGGCACCCCGAGCTTGGTACGACAGACTAAGCACGTTTCTGGTAAGCAAAAACTACTCAAGAGGTAAAGTAGACCAAACTCTCTTTACAAAGAAAGTTCGCACACACATCATTGTTGTTCAAGTTTATGTGGACGACATCATTTTTGGATCTACTAACCCTTCACTGTGTGAGGAATTTTCCAAACACATGCACAGTGAATTTGAGATGAGTCTAATGGGGGAGCTTCAATTCTTTCTTGTTTGCAGGTCAAGCAAATGGAGGATGGCTTCTTCATAAACCAAGAAAAATATGTCAAGAGTTACTAAAAAGGTTTCACTTTGAACAAACAAAGCCTGCCTCAACACCCATGAGCACAAGTATAAAACTGGAAAAAGATGAGAAAGGTAAACCGGTAGATGCCAAACAATTCCGAGGTATGATTGGCTCACATCTATCTTACTGCAAGTAGACCGGACATTCAGTTCAGCGTTTGCCTTTGTGCTAGATACCAATCTAGTCCAAAGGAAAGCCATTTAATTGCAGTTAAGAGAATTTTCAGATATCTCTCAGGTACGTATGACTTGGGTCTTTGGTATCCAGCAGGTAGTAGCTTTGACTTGGTTTCATATTCTGATGCTGACTATGCTGGATGTAAAATAGACAGGAAAAGCACTAGTGGCTATTGCCAAATCCTTGGTGGTTGCATGGTTTCGTGGGCATCCAAGAAGCAACACTCGTTGCACTCTCCACTGCAGAGGCAGAATATGTTGCTGCAGGGAGCTGTGCGGCACAAGTGTTGGGATAAAAAGTCAATTGTGTGACTATAACATCGATATTGGATGCACACCTATCCTATGTGACAACACTAGTGCAATCAATCTATCAAAGAATCCCATTCAACACTAGGACAAAACACATAGAAATTCGTCACCATTTCTTGAGAGATGAGGTAGCCAACAAATCCTTGGAAATTAGCTTCATACCCACTGAAAAACAATGGCTGATATCTTTACCAAACACTGGCTGAAGATAGATTCACCACACTGAGAAAGAAATGGGTTTGTGCAAATTGCAATGAAACTTAAACCAATATTAAGCATATGTCCCTTGTGTGCACTAACTATGAGGTATATCAAATGGTGATTTGGGAAGAACAAGTCATGCTTGTTTGGAAACTTTCATTATGCGTGAGAAAACATTCTCCGCCAAGTATCCATAGTTATGATGCATGAAAGGTCATTACTTTCTATGGGATTTAGTTTCTTTACATTTTGCCCATTCACTATTTTGGTGAACAATTGAATATCTTCATGAATTGCCTTCACACTTGCTCTGGTGTGTCTATTTGATTGATTGAGTTGTGCAAATGTCTTGATGTTCTTGAATGAATGTGTACACAATTGCACATACTATGGGGGAGCAAATAAAGGTTAGATGGACGTCATTGTGAAGAAATCACTCACCTTTTGTGCCTCTACAATTCCCTCACATGATTTGCCCATTTAATACTTCATTCTGAACTTCAAATGCCTCTACCTGTTCTCTGTCGACAGACAACAAGAACTCTGTCGACAGATAAGACCACACAGAACACAGATTCTGCACACTGTGTAGATCTGTCGACAGGTGCAGTTCCATCTGTCGACAGATGTGAACAGTTTCTGCCTTCCAGATCACAACTTCCTGTCTGTGTTCATCTGTCGACAGGCCATTTCTACCTGTCGACAGACAAACTTAATTCCAGGAACATCATTCTTCTTTCATATCCCACTCCATGAGCAAGCTCACTTCTTTCATCTAAGGTGTCATTGGGGGTTATGCATGTTTTAGCTACATCATATTCATATGATAGTAAAGCTATTCTCTATACCATTATGATTTTGACATACTACTCTTTTTTGGGTCTAGGCTATATCATTCTGAAACATTGAACTTTTTTGGATTCACACCTAACTCTCTTGAATACCTACTTTGTAGGCAAACACCGTTCTCAAGTAACTTCATGAGTCTTATGTTCAGTGAACTTTATGTCGAGTATTGAGTGTTGATCATATACATCTCTTGATCTTAAGTTGTTAAGCAAAAAAAAAAGGAGAAAAGCTACCTATTTCCAAATAAAACAATTCAAATGGACAAAAGTCAATCAAACTTTTGGGATGAATATAGAGTAATGATGTGTTTTGCTGAGTAACCGGGGACATGGGCATCACCAATGTCTGCCCTCGCATCAAAAAGCTCACTCATCAACTCTATCCAACGGTATGATAGACACTTCCACTGAGTAACTGAGGGTACAGGCATGTGTAATGTCTATCCTCACGTCAAAAGGTGTGCAGCTCTCTTAATTACCATTTCTTCCCTCTGCTTTCAAGGATTGTAAACAAGAAAAATTGAAATAGTGTGAAGCCTCCATAAAGTGATACATCTCAGGGTCACTAATGTTTTTGATTATCTTGAAATCTAGACATGTAGTTCATGCATCATTTGACCATTAATAACATGGGGATTGTGTTGTCCTACATTGTTTCTACTCAAGACGGGTGACCGTGTCTTTACTCAATTTAAGTAAATTGTTTTCTTAATGCTCTAACTTAAGACTCCTTAAGTATATGTTTAAACCATTAGGGAAAATGAAATGGCTTTTCATATCCATGCATATGGTAGGTTACAATGTGTGTTTACCTTTTATACACCTTCCATAAACCACACTGCTCAGATGTTCCAATTCAGAAAATGCCAAAAACAACATAAAATCATTTTCTGTCTGTCCCTGTCGACAGGCACCAGGGCCCTGTCGACAGCCGGCGGCATGCATCCTTTTGGAAGTCCAACAGGCGCAATCCTAGGGCGGATTTGGTGGGACCGACCTTTTCAAATACTCACACCCTTTCTATAAAAGGTTCCCATGCCCCTTTCACCTTTTCACACTTCCAAAACACTTCCTTCCCTCCCTCTCTCCAAAAAACACCCTTCTCCAGGGCACCAGAAGAGATCCCTACATCTTCTGCCCTCTCTTCCTCTCTGCTCCTTCCTCTCTCCAGTCACCATCTACATCGAGCTACAACCTTTGATGGCTCCACCGCCAAGAAGATGGCATCCATCGTCGTCCTCGGTCTCCCGAAGCCAGCCAGGGCTCCAAGGCACCCGCCGCGTCGGACGAAGCATCGGGAAGATCGTTTTCCGGGCTTCATCTCATCCCGCCTACTCTTCGTCTTCTCGATGTCCATGGTACCTTCACAAAGTTCGTGCAGCCCCTCTACATTGACTTCGTCTCGTTGGAGGATATGTTTCCCAAACTCTAGCCTCTCTTTGATGTCCAGGGTTGGGTTACTTTTTGCTCCGATCACAAGCTGTACTCCCCAACCGCCGTGACCAAATTCTACAACAACCTCCGCTTGTCCAGCAGCGGTGAGTTATACTCAAAGGTGAAACAGACTCCCTTTCTGATAACTCCAAACCTCTTCTCCCCGCCTTGCAAATCCCCAACACGGGATAGACATCAAGTCCCATCATCCAACCCCCGAGAGTACCACACTGTAACGCCCCTCTTAGACCCAGTACAGTTACACCAACTCACATTGGATCTAGTAGAGGTAATTACAGTGGAACGAATCCAACAATTTCCATACAGGTTGAAATATACACAAATAACTATTCAATTCAATGATAATTAACAGAACTTGGAATTAAACACTTGCATCAGCATTTATTCAAAAGCAAATCTAATGCATAAAAGATAACATAGTCCAAGGTTTATTACAATCCAATGATCAGTTGCATAAAGAAATTACATAAGATCCTCACATACAAGTACCACTCTAAAACTCTCTAGACAAGCTAAGTCTCCACGTCCTCACTCTCTGAGTCAGTTTGCACTAACTCCCACGTATCCTCTGGCTCTCCTGAAATGTTAGACAAGTGAGTCAACAAGACCCAGCAAATCACATGGAAGACAGTTCAAGATATTAACATTATATTAATTTTAAACAACATGGTAGTAATTAGCATTCCATTCATTGATATCATATACTTTTCTACTATAGTTCTAAGTCCATGGCAATCATTCATTTCATGGTGATTTTAACAATTAAGGAAATAAAAATGTTTCACATGTAGCATGGAATTACTTATTCATGAAAACTATTCAATGTTATGTGACTTACAACAATTCTCATGTATCAATTTCTCACTTATGCATGCACTATTCTTTTCATTACATAACAATTTTCATGTAGTAAGTAAAACATTGACATGTAACATGAAATCCTTTGAACAAGTTCACATGTAGGAATGTAAGCATATAACATGTAGTATGTAGCATGTAGAACATGTAGACATGTAACTTGTAGCATGTAACATGTAGCATGTAGAACAGGTACCATGTAACTTGTAGCATGTAATCATTTCATAGTTGCCAAGACATAGCCACACTAAATTAGATTCTCAGTAGTCATTTAACATTCACTTATCACCTAGCAATGCGGTGATGAAGTCATAGTATTGCGCAAACCGGGGGTAAGTCCTTCCCACCTTGACCAGTAGAACAAGTCTACCTCCAGGATTTCAATCCGTTGCCCACGGATTCATTTCTTACATGTAGGTGAACCATTACCATAGGGGCATCTACGGTGTAGCTCCTTGTAGGAATCTCTAAGATAGCAATGTCTTATTGGCATCATTGTTATAATGCATACACTAATGTATATAATAGATAGTGACATTTCATTTCATACTATTTAACATGTGTCAATGCAATATTTTCAAAGTAAAAACTTTCAGTTCTGAAATTCTATTTACTGTACAACAGATTTCTATCATGATACTATATTCATTCTTGCATTTTCATGCATTTTTATTCAATTCTATGTGTAATATATTGTTCAGAAATTCATAACAGAACGTACACATGTCTGAAAATTCTGAAATTTTAACAGAAATTCGAAATCAGTAATTACAATACACATGCCCAATTTTCATAATTTTCTGATTTCTCTGCAACTATTTTTCATGAATTTAACTCTATTAAATCAACTAACTAACATGGTTTAATATTGAGAAAAGCTCACAATTTTCACATGGAACAGGATTACTGATATATCATATTTATTGCAGTAATCTACATCAATCACAATGCTTTCTTTTACATCATTGTACTTATCTTATACAATTTAAACCTTGATCATTGTCATGTAATTATGCATGTTCATCAATTCATATATATTATTATAATATATAGAACATGCACATTATAGCAATAGACAGTCCATAACAATAACATACTCTATTATACATGGCTGAAACGCATACATTCATAAATATACATTTAAAACCAATTCACTCAGATTTCTGGAATATATGATTCTGTTAAACTTGACGTCAATTAGTATGACGTTTACTATAGTCGACGTCCACATACGTTGTCGTTAAGTAATTATAGGCGGCGGCACATAGCGCCGTTAACACAAACCGACGGCGGCACATAGCGCCGTTTACATATAGTAAGGACAGAAAATACATATATATTTCGGATGAACTAAACGGCAGTCGATATTGCCGTTTACATATTATAGGCGACAATACCCTGGACGTCTAGTTCTAAGACACAGAAAACACAGAACCTGCATGCAATAACGCGTTTCTAACCCTTCCCCGTAGGTTGTTTACATGCTTTAAAAAATATAAAAATGCTAAATACGTAGTATATCATATCCTAAACTAATCCCCCATGCAACTTGCCTCAATCCCTCCTAATGGAGTATCGAATCCGAGCTCGAAGAAGCCCGTCTCGCCAGGGAGACAGTTCTTTCCTCCATCTTCAAGCAATCTGAAACCTCCTCCGATGAGTTCCTCCGCCCGGATGAGCTTTTGGGCACGAGTCCTTTGTATCTCCTTGGTGTAGATGCCTTCGAACCGCACGAACAAGCACCAGATCGCTCTGCAAATCCCCTCCTCGGCCCTCTTTCTCCCTCTCCAGAACCAAAGCAAAACCCCCTTTTCTTCCTGCGAGATCTGGTCTTATAAAGACCTCTCAAGCAAAGACCAAGCCTAATCCTGACCCTCGGATCTAATGCATCGGATCACTCATTAAAACCTTCCCGAAACGGCCGATCTCCTTAATCCGAACGGAAAGCTCAAAAACAGGCAAGTCAGTTTAACGTCAACATAGGTTTGTCGTCTACCCAAATATAAACGTCCATCGTTGATGTCGTTTATAGTCTTGCCCATAATTAAATAATTTCAGAAAAATTTAAACGTCAATACCTATCGTCATTAACATCCCATAAACGCATGCGATGTTGCCGCTTACAAGCTTTAACGTCAATGATCTTGACGCCTAGTTCTACACAGAACAGCATTCAATTTATGCAGAAATAAACACCACAATGAACAGAATACATTCAAGAAATTCTAGGGTACTACACATCCTCTCTCCCTTAAAATAATCTTCGTCCTCGAAGATTGAGTTAAGTTACTCACCGAACAAGGACGGATAAAGCTCTTCATTCTTTCTTCAAGCTCCCACGTTGCCTCTTCTCGTGAGAAGTTCCCCTCATAGACCTTCACAAATGGAATGGACTTCGATCTTAATTCTTGCACCTTCCTGTCCAGAATCTCCGCAGGTTGCTCAGCATAAGACAAATCTGCTGCAACTAAATCGATTCATAACTGATCACATGAGCCGGATCTCTAACATACCGCCTCAACATGGAAACATGAAATACTGGATGCACCGCACTAAGATGGTGGCAAAGCTAACTGGTATGCCACATTCCCGATCTTCTTCACAATTTCAAAGGGTCCAATGATCTCGGGTTCAGCTTACCCCTCTTCCCGAATCTTACTACACCTCTGTTGTGCGAAACCTTAAGGAAAACATGGTCTCCAACCTCGAATGCCAAATCCTTCCTTCTTGCATCTGCTTAACTCTTTTGACGATCCTGAGCCGCTTTTATTCTCTGCACAATCATCTGAATCTTGCTGAAGTCTCTTGCACTACTTCAGGTCCAACCAGATGTTCGATCTCCTGACTCCTCCCAACACAATGGGGATCTACAGGGTCTCCCGTGCAAAGCTTCAAAAGGTGCCATTCCTATGCTCGAATGGAAACTGTTATTATAAGCAAATTCCACCAGAATAGATGGCGCTCCCAATCACCTTTCCATTCTAAAACACAAGCTCGAAGCATATCTTCCAACGTCTGAATAGTCCTCTCGGACTGTCCATCCATTTGCGGATGAAATGTCGAACTCAACTTCAACTGACTGCCAAAAGCCTGCTGCAAACTCTGCCAAAACCTGGAAGTGAATCTCGGATCACGATCTGAGATAATCGACTTCGGAATCCCATGCAGCTTCACAATATTATCAATGTACAGCCTGGCCAAGCTCTCAACAGACTGCTTCTTCTTCATGGCAAGGAAATGAGCACTCTTCGAAAATCTATCAACGATCACCAAAGGAATCATTTCCTCTAGCCGATCTAGGCAATCCGGATACAAAGTCCATGGTCACTTGCTCCCACTTCCACTGAGGGATATCTAACCTCTGCATCAAGCCTGAAGGTCGCTGACGCTCTGCCTTCACTTGCTGACAAATCAGACACTTCGCCACAACATCAGCCACATCTCGCTTCATGCCAGACCACCAGAAAGAACGCTTCAGATCCTTGTACATCTTCCCACTGCCTGGTTGAATAGAGAACTGAGATCTATGAGCCTCCTCCAAAATTTCCTTTCTCAGATCAACATTATTAGGGACACAAACCCTAAGATTCAAGCGAATTACATCATCTTCATCTCTGGTAACTCCACTCTTTCCAACCAACTCCTGCAACAACGGATCATCTTTCTGCAACGCAAACCGATCAAGAATAGAAGATCTCAAAGACAACTGTGCCATGAACAAGTTACACAATTGAGGTTCTAGAACAGCCAAAGAACTTGAAACGTCATCTCGCATCTTCTAGTCTTGCCTCATCATCTGTCTTTTCCTGCTCAACGCATCTGCCACTACATTGGCCTTCCCTGGATGGTAAGACAGATCAAAATCATAGTCTTTCATGAATTCTATCCACCTCCGCTGCCTCAGATTCAACTCCTTCTGCGAGAACAAGTATTTGAGACTCTTGTGGTCTGAGAAGAGCTCAAATCTAACTCCATATAGATAGTGCCTCCAATTTTCAAAGCATAGACCAGCTGCTAACTCCAAGTCATGGGTCGGGTAGTTGCGCTCATGCTCCTTAAGTTGCCTAGAAGCATACGCCACAACTCGACCACCCTGCATCAGAACACAACCAAGCCCAATCTTCGAAGCATCTGTGTAGATAGAGAAAGAATCTACATCATTGGGCAAAACAAGCACTGGCGCTGAGGTCAGACGACCTTCAATTCCTGGAACGCCCTTTCACAAGCCTCTGACCACTCAAACTTGACTCCTTTCCTTGTCAACCTCGTCAAAGTCGCCGCAATAGAAGAAAATCCTTCGATGAATCTCCTATAGTAGCCAGCCAAACCGAGAAAACTCCTGATATCAGCTGAAGATCTCGGTGTTTCCCAATCAAGAACAACTTCCACCTTAGCTGGATCTACAGACACGCCTTCTCCCGATATAACATGACCCAAGAAATGGACTTCTTTCATCCAGAAGTTGCACTTGCTGAATTTAGCATACAGCAATACAGCTTATGCTCCCTCAGGACACTCAACACAATCTTCAGATGCTCACTATGAGTCTCTTCATCGGCGAATAAATCAACACATCATCAATGAAGACTACCACAAAAGAATCCAGATACTGCCGAAAAACTCTATTCATCAAATCCATGAAAACTGCTGGAGCATTTGTCAAGCCAAAGGGTAAGACAAGGAATTCATAATGGCCATATCTCGTCCTAAAAGCCGTCTTAGCAGAATCTTCCGGCTTAATTCGGAGTTGATGATAGCCAGAACGAAGATCAATCTTAGAGAATACAGAAGCTCCTCGCAACTGATCAAACAAGTCATCAATACGAGGTAAAGGATACTTGTTTTTAACAGTTACCTGGTTGAGCTTACGGTAATCTATGCACAACCTCATCGATCCATCCTTCTTTTTCACAAAAAGACAGGTGCTCCCCATGGCGAAACGCTCGGCCTGATGAAGCCCTTATCAAGTAATTCCTGCAGCTGCTTCCTCAACTCTGCCAATTCCGTGGCGCCATGCGATAAGGTGCAATGGAAATAGGTGCTGTGCCGGTACGAGCTCAATGCCAAACTCTAACTCCCTTGCAGGTGGCAAACCCAACAAATCTTCAGGAAAGACATCGCTGAAATCTCTGACCACCTCAATATTCTCGACAGATAGAACCTTCTTCGAATCCTCGGTCACAACCACACTAGCCAGAAAACCAGGGCAACCCTTGCTTAACATCCGAGTCGCCTTCAAAGCTGAAATCACAAACTTACCCGACATGACCTTGGGCAAAGGGTGAACAAACTCCTCCTTTCCAGGAATCCGGAAAACTATAAGCTTCCGCCGACAATCCATCAAAGCATAATGCTCCTCAAGCCAATCAAAGCCCAAGATAGCATCATAATCCTTCATCTTCAGCAAATAGAAATTACCAGGCAAAACTTGCTCCTCAATGCACACAGAAAGCGACGAAAAACACTGCTCGGTCAAGATAGTTCCTGCTGGAGTATGAACAGACAAGGGAACCTCCAACTTTTCTGGAACTAGACCATTCTCCTTTATCAAGACTTTGGCAAATCCTTCGGAATAACTATATGCGTGGCACCGGTATCAAACAAGACTCTAGCATGCATTCCCATAATTAAAATTGTACCTTCAGTGACGTGCTCTGCCAACTCTGCTCGTCTCTAGCCAAGGCGAACACTCGAGCCGGAGCCCTCGGTCTCCCTGCTGCTCTCGGTGCCGGTCTCGCTGCTGCTGGTGCTGCTGCCGCTGCAGTCTGCTGCGCCATCTTCGGACAGTCTCTGATCTTGTGGTTCTTGTCACCACATCTCAAGCATCTCCCGGAAGTCACCCAACACACCTCGCCTCCATGACGCTTCCGCACTGGGTACACACTGGCTTCTCTGTTATCATACCTCCGCCTGGAGTGGTGCCGCTGCTCTCGCTGGAACCACTGCTCTCTGCTGAAAAACTGGGGTCTTCTTCTTCTTATCCTTCCGCTGGAAAGCTGATGCTGGCCTCTTCAAAGAAGCTCTCTTCTCTTCAAGGTAAACTTCCATCTCTGCCTCCTGCATGCAAGCTGCTGACAAAGCTTCCTCCATGGAACGATGTCCTAATGCCACTAGCCTCGTCCTCAGGGACGGCTTCAACCCCATGATAAATTTCTTTACCTTCCTCCGCTCATCTGCCACAATGTGAGGCGCATACTTGGACAGCTCCGCAAATCTTGCCTCATACTCAAGTACACTCATTGACCCCTGGGTCAACGTCAAAAACTCCTGCTCCATGCGGTCCTGCACGTGCTCTGGAATGTACTTCGCCTTGAACAAGCGGACGAATTCAGTCCATGCAACCTCCATAGCACCATCTTCAAACTGTGTGCGAAGTACAGAAGACCACCATACGTCGGCACGCTCCTGAAAAAGAAGGTAAGTACATCTAAGATATATTCCAACAATACCCATAAACTCCTAAAATCTATCTTTACCTGCAGCATATAAGTAGCTAAGGACACTCTCTCCTCTTCCGCACAACGAAGGGCACAAAAGATCTTCTCCGTCTCTCTAAGCCAACTCTCCGCAAGAATGGGATCACTCTCTCCCTTAAAGAAAGGCGGGGTCATCCTCCTGAATCTTTCCATCACAGGCACTCCTCCAAAAACTGCATCCTGAGCTAGTGCTCGTGCCTACAATCCAAAACATCTCTTAGATAACAACTCTTCAGTTACCACCTTGAATAATTCTTGTTGCTACCGACCTGAACCTGCACCTGCGCCTGCAATGCCACTGTAGCCTGAGCCTGAGTCTGCATCGCATGCACCAATCCTTGCATCAATGCTCCGTAGTCTACAGGTGGTGGTGGGTGGCAAAGGTACACCCGCCTGGTCTTGAGCCTGCTGTGCTGGAGTCTGCTGATCACCTGCTGACTCATCACCGCGAGCCGGGCCAGCTCCTCTACGTCCACGAGTCGCCATAGTCTGCAAAATAAGCATCCTATTTAATAACCTATCATCCTACATAACTTGGACTAATTCTTATGCAGACTTGAAATATGAATACAATACTGATATTCTATTTATGTACATGTTCAACCTGGATCTCTCTGATACCAATCTCTGTAACGCCCCTCTTAGACCCAGTATAGTTACACCAACTCACATTGGATCTAGTAGAGGTATTACAGTGGAACGAATCCAACAATTTCCAATACAGGTTGAAATATACACAAATACTATTCAATTCCAATGATAATTAATAGAACTTGGAATTAAACACTTGCAATCACATTTATTCAAAAGCAAATCTAATGCATAAAAGATAACAATAGTCCAAGGTTTATTACAATCCAATGATCAGTTGCATAAAGGAAATTACATAAGATCCTCACATACAAGTGCCACTCTAAAACTCTCTAAGACAAGCTAAGTCTCCACGTCCTCACGCTCTGAGTCAGTTTGCACTAACTCCACCGTATCCTCTGGCTCTCCTGAAATGTTAGGCAAGTATGAGTCCACAAGACCCAGCAAATCACATGGAAGACAGTTCAAGATATTAACATTATATTAATTTTAAAACATGGTAGTACATTAGCATTCCATTCATTGATATCATATACTTTTCTTACTATAGTTCTAAGTCATTGGCAATCATTCATTTCATGGTGATTTTAACAATTAAGGAAATAAAATGTTTCACATGTAGCATGGAATACTTATTCATGAAAACTATTCGATGTTATGTGACTTACTACAATTCTCATGTATCAATTTCACATTATACATGCACTATTCTTTTACATAACAATTTTCATGTAGTAGTACTAAAACATTGACATGTAACAGAAATCCTTTGAACAAGTTCACATGTAGGAATGTAAGCATATAACATGTAGTATGTAGCATGTAGAACAGGTAGACATGTAACTTGTAGCATGTAACATGTAGCATGTAGAACAGGTAGACATGTAACTTGTAGCATGTAATCATTTCATATAGTTGCCAAGACATAGCCCACACTAAATTAGAGATCAGTAGTCATTTAACATTCACTTATCACCTAGGCAATGCGGTGATGAAGTCATAGTATTTGCGCAAAACCGGGAAAAGTCCTTCCCACCTTGACCAGTAGAACAAGTCTACCTCCAGGATTTCAATCCGTTGCCCACGGATTCATTTCTTTACATGTAGGTGAACCATTACCATAGGGGCTTCTACGGTGTAGTCCTTGTAGGAATCTCTAAGATAGCAATGTCTTATTGGCATCATTGTTATAATGCATACACTAACGTATATAATAGATAGTGACATTTCATTTCATACTATTTAACATGTGTCAATGCAATATTTCAAAGTACAACACTTTCAGTTCTGAAATCCTATTTACTGTACAACAGATTTCTATCATGATACTAATATTCATTCTTGCATTTTCATGCATTTTTATTCAATTCTATGTGTAATATATTGTTCAGAAATTCATAACAGAACGTACACATGTCTGAAAATTCTGAAATTTTAATAGAAATTCGAAATCAGTAATTACAATACACATGCCAAATTTCATAATTTTCTGATTTCTGCAACTATTTTTCATGAATTTAACTCTATTAAATCAACTAACTAACATGGTTTAATATTGAGAAAAGCTCACAATTTTCACATGGAACAGGGATTACTGATATATCATATTTATTGCAGTAATCTAAACATCAATCAACATGCTTTCTTTTACATCATTGTACTTATCTTATACAATTTAAACCTTGATCATTGTCATGTAATTATGCATGTTCATCAATTCATATATATATATAAATATATAGAACATGCACATTATAGCAATAGACAGTCCATAACAATAACATACTCTAGTATTACATGGCTGAAACGCATACATTCATAAATTATACATTTAAAACCAATTCACTCAGATTTCTGGAATATATGATTCTGTTAAACTTGACGTCAATTAGTATGATGTTTACTATAGTCGACGTCCACATACGTTGTCGTTAAGTAATTATAGGCGGCGGCACATAGCGCCGTTAACACAAACCGACGGCGGCACATAGCGCCGTTTACATATAGTAAGGACAGAAAATACACATATATTTCGGATGAACTAAACGGCAGTCGATATTGCCATTTACATATTATAGGCGGCAATACCCTGGACGTCTAGTTCTAAGACACAGAAAACACAGAAACCTGCATGCAATAACGACGTTTCTAACCCTTCCCGTAGGTTGTTTACATGCTTTAAAAATATATAAAAATGTTAAATACGTAGTATATCATATCCTAAACTAATCCCCCATGCAACTTGCCTCAATCCCTCCTAATGGAGTATCGAATCCGAGCTCGAAGAAGCCCGTCTCGCCAGGGAGACAGTTCTTTCCTCCGTCTTCAAGCAATCCGAAACCCCCGATGAAGTTCCTCCGCCTGGATGAGCTTTTGGGCACGAAGTCCTATGTATCTCTCGATGTAGATGCCTTCGAACCGCACGAACAAGCACCAGATCGCTCTGCAAATCCCTTCCTCGGCCCTCTTTCTCTCCTCCAGAACCAAAGCAAAACCCTCTTTCTTCTGCTGCGATCTGGTCTTATAAAGACCTCTCAAGCAAAGACCAAGCCTAATCTGACCCTCAGATCTAAACGCATCGGATCAGCTCATTAAAACCTTCCCGAAACGGCCGATCTCCTTAATCCGGAACGGAAAGCTCAAAAACAGGCAAGTCAGTTTAACGTCAACATAGGTTGTCGTCTACCCCAAATATAAACGTCCATCGTTGATGTCGTTTATAGTCTTGCCCATAATTAAATAATTTCAGAAAAATATTAACGTCAATACCTATCGTCGTTAACATCCCATAAACGGCATGCGATGTTGCCGCTTACAAGCTTTAACGTCAAATGATCTTGACGCCTAGTTCTACACAGAACAGCATTCAATTTATGCAGAAATAAACACACAATGAACAGATACATTCAAGGAAATTCTAGGGTACTACACACACTCTCATTACTCTGCAGCTTACGACCCTACTGATCGTAAGCAAATGAATGCCAACTCCTTCCCTCCACTTCATCGTCTCATTCACCACATATTCACCACCCTCATCGTTCCAAGGGATGGTAGCCGAGAACTTGTAACCTCCCTCACAAGTCTCTGCTTCATCAATTCCTCCATGCTAAACCCATCAATCTACCCCTCCTCATGGTCTCTATCCTTCGCATTTGCATTCGCAGTGCCAAGAGATCCAAGCCATATGCCTGCCAACTCACATCACTCTCTTGTTGATTGGTATTAAAATTCCAAAGAAGAGTTGACTGCACTTAAATCCATAGTTCCTATGACCTCACTGCTGTTCAGAGAATGGGCTACAAGCTGGTAGAGGGCATTGTCACTCGAGACCTCAAGGGTAAAGGGGCAGCTGCAGTTGATGATGATGGTAATGAAGCAGAAGATGAAGATGATGATCAGGGTGAAGATGAAGACTCCCAGTCTGAGCCCCTTGATGCACCGGGAGATGTTCCTAGTCATGCTAATGTTGAGCCCTCCATCCGTGATCTACTTGCTCAGCTACAACTTCAGATGACCACTGGTTTGACAGACTCAATGCTCGTATGGACGATGGACACCAGCATTGAAGCACTTGATTCCCGCATGGATAGCATTACTACTGAGCGTCGGGCTCCTACACACCTGCTGATGCTGATGCTTAGCTAGTTTATGTGTCTAGGATTGAGTCAAGTCCTGTTATCTTGCTTTGAGTCTTGTCCTGTTCTAAGTTATCTTGTTTTTAGATGGTCATTATGCAAACTCTTTCCCTTCTACTGTTTTCTTTCCATTAGCACTTCATGTACGTGTATGCTTAATGAACAATCAATGACAAACTCTGTTCTTTGCCTACTACATGTGTGTATGATGTATGCTTTGGATGTGTCAAAAGGGGGAGAAACTCAATTGTACACTAATTGATTAATTTTGTCATCATCAAAAAGGGGGAGAATGTTGGGTTCACATTCTAACTTAAATGACAACATGTTTTTGATGATGAACAATGTTAATTGAGTTTATGTACAATGTGAATTGAGCTTAATACCTGATGCAATAACTTGATACATACTTGATTCTATGTGTTCCTAATATCTCACTAACTAAGTACATTCATGTAGGAGAGTACTATACAAGACATGTACCAAAGTCAAGCTCAAAAGATCAAGAAAAGCAACAGAACAAGGTACCTGTCGACAACATCAAGTGTCCCTGTCGACAGATCTGTACAGTCAGCAACTATGTGTTCTGGAAGACAAGCCCCTGTCGACAGCAACATATGGCCTTGTCGACAGATTCATACAGTCAGAAGCCAATGTTCTGAAAGAACAAGTGCCTGTCGACAGCACAAAGTCGCATGTCGACAGATGCACACAGTGAAGACTTTCACCGAACATCCAGAATTCTGGAACTTGGAACACTGTTAGCTCCTGTCGACAGCAGAAGTGTGACCTATCGACAGACGTACAGAATCTTCAGAAAGGAAAGTTTCAAAGTTACTAAACTTGGTGTTTCCTACTACCACGTCTCTCCATATGTAAAACCACCTATATAAGCAACTTTCTGAAGTTAATCTCGGACAGAAGCAGCCTCCAACCAAGAACCCTAAAAATCTCTCAAGAGAAGACCTGTTATGCTGCTCTGCTTCAACCTACCGCCCAGAACCGAGAAGAGAAGTCTTCCCAGCGGAGGTGAAGCTGAACGTTGTGGATTCAAGTATCTTCATCAAAGTGTGATCATCAAGACGGAGCTTGAAGTCCAGTCAGACGTTCACAAGAAGAGTTTAAAATCTGGATTGTTCTTCAACTCTAAACTCTTCTCTGTTCTACTTTTACAAATCTGTGTGTGTGTTGTGGTGTCTCAAGCAGTCCTTGTGCTTGATTCACGTGTGGGTGTTGATCTGATCGTGGTTGCACATCAGATAACATGTGTGTGTGAGTTGTAGTTGTTGAACTAGCTCATAAGCAGGTTGTTCTGCGTGTGTGTGTGGCCCGTGGATGTAGGATACACAAGTTGTGTACTCCGAACCACGTAAATCGTCGTGTCTTGTGGTTTGCACGAGTTTACGGTAGATGTTTGGTAGGCACGGCATCTCTACACACGTTTGATAATCTGTTTTCTACCTGTAATCAAGTCACACACATCCACACTTAGCTTAAAACTCTGCTATTGTTTTAACAGTCAGGTTCTTGCAAATAGAAGGTGATAAGTGTTTTAATTGACAGTAATCTATTCAACCCCCCTTCTAGATTACCATATTGGAATTCCGCAAACCTTTCAAATGATGGTTCAAGTGTGAACCTAGCCTCAGTCTTGTAGCGTCCTTTATGGACTAATAAAGATGGTTTAATTAGTGTAATGTAAGTAAGGTAAGAGTTAATGTATAGTTAGTGGTATGGTATGTATGTGGCAAGGAGGTCATGTGATGACCAATAATAGGCCAATTTGTAATTGGTTATCGTGGTTACATGTGTATTGGTGTGAGGTAGTTTGTAGATCAGGGTGACCGAGGTTAAGCAATCTTGATATTTTTACTGTGGTTGTAATAAAGAATATATAAGTATATATCGTGATTATGCATTGCCGAGTGTGGTGGTCCGGTGCCTATTCGGAATGCCTCTTCAGTTGGGTGCCCCAGGTTTTGTGTGAGCCAGGCACCTGTGTGTGCTCGGGGCTTGTCCGGTGCAGTGGTACCATCGAGGTCTTGTCGTCTTCCTAGACACCCTCACTCTCGGGGAGAGTTGTCATCCGGTTGAGGGAAAGACGGCAGTGGGACAGTGACTTGTGAGAGTTTGTGTTTAGTCACTTGTAGCACGCTGTAGCTGGGGGTACGGACACCAGTAGACGTACTGGGCCCTGGCTAGTCCTATTACCAGTGCCTCACTTTAGAGAGCTCAGGCCAGAGTCTCTAAAGCTGCCAGGCATGGGCCTGCAGGGTGTGTGACCTGTAGGTTATGGTAGTTTGGTTGGTCTCCACAGTTCTTTGATTTTACTTGTGTTGTGGAGCTGCAGTTGGACCTTACGTCCGTGACTGTGAGACTGAGAGGTAGTTCTTGTGTGTGTTGTCCGGGTTGGATACTGGCGTATGAACTAGTAGTCTGTCCCGTGTGGTGGTGGCATGATTTCTGGCTCGTGCTTTGCTATTGGCTATAGCGTGTGTTAGTTGTAGTTTTAACCGTTGAGGTGTGCCATGGTGTTGGCACGGTTGTTATTGTGGTTAGTGAGCGGAGACTCACTGCTTGGTCTGATCGGTTGTGGTGTGCCCTCGTGGTGGCACGGTGTGTTTGTGTTCCGTGGTGGTACCTCGTGATGCTAGGTACCTGTACTCTTTGTGAATACTGGTTTCCCGTAGTACGCTGAGTACTAGCCTTTTCAGGTGGTGAAGTGGAGGTCATCCGGTGAGACCTTCCACTTGTCATGTTTTGCCCTTCTTTGGGTAGTTTCGAATAAGGTTTAGTGCGTGATGGATTGGCATCGTGATAGCCAATCCTGTTTCTTAAGTGTGACATCCGATACATCGTGATTTAAGGGTATAAAATATAGCTCTTGGTTAACAATCTTGTTACCCATATGTTTAGAGGCTTGCCAGTGAAGCTAGTAGCTTAGGCAATGCTTTGCCTGTGTGGCTTACAGTTTAGGCGACCAGCTATTAAGGTGGTATGCCTGTGAGGCTTGTGGCCTAGGCTTTCCATATATTGGGCAGACTAGTAGTGTGATGCTAGTCCTGCCGTTGTCTCATCTTATTTCCGGAATTGGTGTGAATTGATATAATTACGCTTTACTGTGAGCATTAGATGGTTTGGCTTCCGGTGTTGCCAGTGAGACCCGTTGGGGTTGAGGTTCTCCTGCGTTGTGTGTGCTTTTGGGTGGTTCCCTACTGAGCCAGTGTCTTGTTGAGGCTCACTCCTTACAGTTCTTTTCAGGGTTTACCGTTGGTGTCGCTTGAGGAGGTGTTATGACAGACTTGTACCACCAGCAGTAGTGTTAGTAGAGTTGTGCGAGCTTGTGCCCTCGGGGTATGCCCCAGGTAGTTGTACTCTTTTTAATTTGGGCAAGTATAATGTAATGGGACAGTTGTAAATTGTATATGCAGATATGAGCACATATCCTTTCTTATGTCTCTTACTGTTGTGGTTTGTCTTTTATATTCTTCCTGGACACGTGTACAAGCTATCCCTTGCGGTTCGCAGGAGACGGATTTGGATATGGACCCTTATTGGGTATAAATATCTAGGGCCGTTACAGTTGGTATCAGAGCAATGGTCCAGTTAGAATATGAAAAGACATTAAGATTACAATGTCCCAATACATGATTTAATGTCCACTGCTGGTAGTAAGTCTATAGTTTCCTGTGCTTCTTAGTACAGTTTCCATATGAGTTTTGGTGTATGAATTGTATGTATAGTTGGTTAGATCAGTAGTTGTGGGTAATAGCAGATATGATTGGTGGTGTAGTATGAGTAATTATTAGATTGTGGTTAAAGTATAATTGATTAAAGATTCTTTATTATAGAAATTGAAAGAATTAGTGCATTCAGTTATGAAATTCACTAAAAAGTGTTTTAATGAGAATCAGAGTTGGTAGAGAAAGGTATAAAGTAGTGATGTGATGGAATAATAGAGGGAATTGTATCATGATGAGAAATAGGGCTTTGTGATTAGAACTGTTAAATGGGTGAATTGTGGTTGAAAATTGTAGCAGAGATAGTCATTGTGTTTGAGATTTATGTTAATAAAGTGTTAAGAAGTTGCTTGGATAATAGTATGATTAATGGCATGTTAGGTTTGAAATGATCAACTGAGGTAGTCTAGCTTGAGATGAGAGGCTGGTAAGCAGAGGAGTAGTGATCAAGATGATTCTTAAGTGTGATTTGTGATTAGAAATAATTGCAGTAACGAATTTAAGGGTAGTGTTGATATGAATAATAAGGATAATAGAAAGTTTGATATAGAAACTCATGTAAGTAGATGTAAAAGTGATCGGTTGGCTAAAGAGAGAGTAAAAGAGTAGTGGGAAGTCAGATTTTCGGAGAATTTTATAAGAGAATGATGTTTGTTAATAAAGGCAGTGGATAAAGATTTCGCAGAAAGATTTGTATAAGGTTGTGCAGTGTTAAAGATAAGAGTAGTGGTGCCAGCATTTGTGTATAGATTGTGGAAGCAGAGAAGGGAATTGGTGTCAGAGGCAGATTGAAGTTAAAGTTAAATAATTAAAGTAAGTTGAAGCTATGTAAGTTAGAATGGACAAGTTAAGTCCATTGAAAAGTAATGGGGAATAGCAAAGTGGATTATGAATGGATATTTGTGAATGAGCTGTAACAGTGAAATGTTATATTTGGTGGTAAATTAGTAATGTGGAATAAAGAAATAAGTAGAATAAATCATTGTTTTTAAAGAAATAATTTTAGTTTATAGTTATGGTGGAAAGTAAGAAGGATTGTAGCATAAATGGCACCTGGAAATTAGTCAACTAGTAAAATAGTTAAGAGAATATTCTGCAGAAATGGTGTTATGCTATTGTTGTAAAGAAAAAGTTTGGTATTAATGATCAGGTGAAGAAAAGAATGTTATAGATTATAGAATAGTGATAATTAAATGATTCAGGAAATGCGCAATAAGAATTTGCGTAATCATATGCAGTAAGGTGATTTGGAGGAATAAATAATTTTGTTATAAAAATATTTCTAGAATTTGAAGTAAAGCTATAATAAATCAGTTAAGGAGTAGTGAGTAGATTAAGGTATAGTGAAAAGGAGTAGAAAAAGGGAGGAGCAATATAATCAGTTAATGGTAAAGAAATTTTGAGATTTGATGTTATATAATTGAGCAAGGCTTGAATAAGGTAAAGGTGAATTTTTCGAGTATGGGTAGCAATGAGAATGGAAGATGTGAAAAGATATGAATGGGTTTGTTAAATCAATTAGAGAATATTGTTTAAAGCAAAGAATATATTATAAAGGGAAAAGTATATCAATATTAATATATGCCAAGATTTAGAATTTAGTGTGAAGCAGATATAGCAGAAGATAGAATATGAGTGGAGTCAATTAAGTGGTATTGATGTATGATAAGAGAAATGTAAATTTAGTTGGAAAGTATAATTTGAAGCGAGATAAGTATTAATGAATTAAGCGAATCCAGAATTCATGAAATATTGGTGAAAGGTTTAGTATGATCAGAGTAGCGCAGTGGAAGCATGGAAGATTTAATATTCATAAGTTATCTGAAATTAAGTAATTAAAGGAGAATTTAAAGATTGTGTGCAATTAAGCTAAGTGATGAGTAAATAGGGGAATAATATCTGGAAATTTGAAAATTAGGAATATAAAGTGAAAGGATTTAAGCAAGAAATGGCCCAGAAAGAAAGGTTGCAAACATAACCAGGAAAAATGTGGAAATAGATCGAGCCCAAGCAGATAAAGCGTTATCGGCTAGGTAGAATTGCTCGGAAAATGTGGAAATAGGTTCAATCCAAGGAGATAAAGCGCTAATAGCAAGGTAGAATCGCTTATAATTGAAAGGTAAGGAATGGTAGAATGGATCCATAAAATAAAAGTGGTGGAATAAATTAAAGAGAAAGGGAAGGTAGAGCAAATATGAGAATAAATAAATGGTTTGAAGAAGGATGCAGAGGAAGCTCTGCATATGGCTTTGTTCCTTTTTAGGTGATAGTGTGGTTTATTGTCGCTCGTTTTGAATGTCGAGGATGAATTCCTTTTTAGGTGATAATAATGTAACGTAGCCCATTTTTCGGATCTTCGCGGATTGTTGATTAGTGGTAGTTCGGATCTGTGTTTACTGGTTTTGGTATGTTGCTCATGACCACTATGGGGTCATTGGGCCTTGGTTGTGGTTTTTGCGCACTGTGTGGAGCTTAGTGGCCGGCAGGTTAGGCTCGTGGTGCCGTTGGTTCAATGGAGGTGAACGCGATGAGGGTGTAGGTCGCGTTCTGAACGGTCAGTAGTGGGGATCGCGTTCTGGTTGCTGCCGCTAGGGTCGACGTCAGCATGTGCGCTGCGTGTCGCACATGGAGTGGAGTTTGCTGACATCGGGAATGGGAAGGCGACGCCTTAGTCCGTCGCAATTAGGTCGCGACAGGAAGTACATCGCGATCCCAACTACTGTGTGGTTTTTTAAGGAAGCTGGCCAAATAGAGCTTTCAAGCTCCGCTCGACCAGGGGAGGAGCCGCTGCGGGTGATTCGGCGTTCTGACATGGGTTCGACGCACTCTCGACGTGAGGACTTCGCGAGGAGTGGGGGAAACGCCGCGCCAAGCATGGATTGCACGTTCTTTGTGAAGGTAGGGAGTTCTACCTTGATTTGTTACGTGGATTGCATATTGGTTTGTTTATGCTATAAAAACAATAGATACCATGTCAAGGAGGTGAAATGAGCATGAAAATCGGGTTGAAATGGGATTTAGGGTGGTTTGCATGGAAGATCCGGAGATGGTTCCCGGATTGGGGTTTTAGCCTGAGAAGGCGACGGACCTTGCTGTCGCGACCAGGTAGCGACAGGCCGACCCGTCGCGACAGGGTTCTTATCGCGACATATCGTGGCGTCGCGATCAGAAGGTGGTCATGGCCTCTATTGCGATCACAGCCGAGGGTTCTGCTTTGCATGCTTATGGTGTTTTGGTTATCCGATTATCGTCATTTATTGAGCATGGCTTGGTAAGAGGTGCATTGACACCCGTAAAACTTTGTGAGCAGGTTGCCCACATGGTTAGTAGGTAGTTTACATAATCGGTGTGGTGTTATCATGGTGTGAGGTGCATTGGTACTTGTAACACCTCTAAAGCATGTCATTTAAATAGTTCACGTGTGTTTACATAATTGAATATGTGCATGCACATAGTATTGTGATGGCTAGGCAATGATGGTTCAAGTGTGAACCTAGCCTCAGTCTTGTAGCGTCCTTTGGACTAATAAAGATGGTTTAATTAGTGTAATATAAGTAGGTTAAGAGTTAATGTATAGTTAGTGTATATGGTATGTATGTGGCAAGGAGGTCATGTGATGACCAATAATTGGCCAATTTGTAATTGGTTATCGTGGTTTACATGTGTATTGGTGTGAGGTAGTTTGTAGATCACAGGGTGACTGAGGTTAAGCTATTCTTGATATTGTACTGTGGTTTGTAATAAAGAATATATAAATATATATATCGAGGTTTGTGCATTGCCGAGTGTGGTGGTCCGGCGCCTATTCCGGAATGCCTCTTCAGTTGGGTGCCCCAGTTTTGTGTGAGCCAGGCACCTGTGTGTGCTCGGGGCTTGTCCTGGTGCAGTGGTACCGTCGAGGTCTTCTCGTCTTCCTGGACACCTCACTCTCGAGTTGTCGTCCGGCTGAGGGAAAGATGGCAGTGGCACAGTGACTTGTGAGAGTTTATGTTTAGTCACTTGTAGCGCGCTCGTAGCTGGGGTTACGGACACAAGTACACGTACTGGGCCCTGGCTAGTCCTGTTACCAGTGTCTCACTTTAGAGAGCTCGGGCCAGAGTCTTTAAAGCTGCCAGGCATGGGCCTGCAGGGTGTGTGACTTGTAGGTTGTGGTGGTTGATTGGTCTCCATAGTTCATTGACTTTACTAGTGTTGTGGAGCTGTAGTTGGACCTTACGTCCGTGACTGCGAGACTGAGAGGTAGTTCTTGTGTTGTGTTGTTCTGGTTGGACACCGGCATCGTGAACCAGTAGTCTGTCCCGTGTGTGGTGGCGTGCTTTCCGGCTCGTGCTTTGCTATTGGCTATAGCGTGTGTTATTTGTAGTTTTACCCGTTGAGGTGTGCCATGGTGTTGGCACAGTTGTTATTGTGGTTAGTGAGCAGAGACTCACTGCTTGTGGTCTAATCGGTTGTGGTGTGCCCTCGTGGTGGCACGGTTGTGTTTGTGTCCGTGGTGGTACCTCGTGATGCTAGGTACCTGTACTCTTTGTGAATACTGGTTCCCGTAGTACGATGAGTACTAGCCTTTTCAAGTGGTGAAGTGGAGGTCATGCGGTGAGACCTTCCACTTGCCATGTTTTGCCCTTCTTTGGGTAGTTTCCGAATAAGGTTTAGTGCGCGATGGATTGGATCGTGATAGCCAGTCTTGTTTCTTAAGTGTGACATCTGATACATTGTGATTTAAGGGTATAAAGGATTAGCTCTTGGTTAACAATCCTGTTACCCATATGTTTAGAGGCTTGCTAGTGAAGCTAGTAGCTTAGGCAATGCTTTGCATGTGTGGCTTACAGTTTAGGCGACCAGCTATTGAGGTGGTATGCCTATGAGGCTTGTGGCCTAGGCTTTCCAGATATTGGGTAGACTAGTAGCGTGATGCTAGTCCTGCGGTTGTCTCATCTTATTTCTGGAATTGGTGTGAATTGATATAATTACGCTTTATTGTGAGCATGAGATGGTTTGGCTTCTGGTGTTGCCAGTGAGACCCGTTGGGGTTGAGGTTCTCCTGCGTTGTGTGTGCTTTTGGGTGGTTCCCTACTGAGCCAGTGACTTGTTGAGACTCACTCCCTTACAGTTCTTTTCAGGGTTACCGTTGGTGTCGCTTGAGGAGGTGTTGTGACAGACTTGTACCATCAGCAGTAGTGTTAGTAGAGTTGTGCGAGCTTGTGCTCCCGGGGTATGCCCAAGTAGTTGTACTCTTTTTAATTGGGCATGTAATAATGTAATGGGACAGTTGTAAATTATATATGCAGATATGAGCACATATCATTTCTTGTGTCTCTTACTGTTGTAGTTTGTCTTTTATATTCTTCTTGGACAGGTGTACGAGCTATCCCTTGCGAGACTTCGGTCCGTTCATGGGAGACGGATCTGGATATGGACCCTTATTGGTATAAATATCTAGGGCCGTTACACAAACTGATGGGCAAACTGAAAGAACCAACCAGATAGTGGAAGACATGTTGAGAGCTTGAACTATAGACTACCAAGGATATTGGAACGAACATCTATCTCTTATTGAGTTCGCCTATAACAACAGTTACCAGGTAAGTATCAAGATGGCACCGTTCGAAGCACTCTACGGAAGGAATTGTAGATCTCCTGCATGCTGGAATGAGGTTGGAGAACAGCAATGGCTAGGCCTAGACATGGTGCAATGTACCACGAAGGACATACAAGTGATTAGAGACCGACTTAAGACTTCTCAGTCCAAACAAAAGAGCTATGCTGACAAAAGAAGGTGGGACTTAGAATTTCAAGTCGGTGATCATGTGTTCTTAAAGGTGTCACCTACACGTGGCATCCAAAGATTTGGAGTGAAAGGAAAGCTCAGTCCTAGATTCATTGGTCCTTTTGAAGTACTCGAAAGGATTGGTGAGGTTGCATACCGACTGGCATTGCCACCGGATCTGGCATGTGTACACAATGTGTTCCATGTCTCCATGCTCAGGAAGTATGTCTATGACCCTACCCACATCATTCGCCACGAGAAGCTGGTGCTGAACAAAGATGTGATGTACGAAGAGAAGCCAGTCAAGATACTGGAACGGAAGGTTCAACAGCTCAAGAACCGTCCCATCACGTGGTTAAAGTCCTATGGAATAACCGCGGAGTGGAAGAAGCCACATGGGAACCAGAAGGAGTCATCAGACGGAATTACCCGATCTTTTCGATAAGACAATTCCTCCCTTATGATCATATGAATTTGGGGACCAATTCTTTTTAAGAGGGGAGGATGTAGTAACCCGATTTTTCGAGAAATTTAAAATTTTAAAAAATTACATAATATTAAAATATTGATAATTGGAAATCAAATAAAAAGAAAACTAATTAAATAGAAAATCAAAGAAAAGAGAAATAAATAAAACCATCAAATGAACATAAGTAATGGGCTTTGTTAAATGGGCCATTAGAAAGTAGTGGGCTAAAATAGAGGTTTTAAAAAGGGGAATAATAGAAAAATATCTAAATTCGTAACTAAAATATTACTTAAATCAAAAGAGGGTATTTAATGCATTTAAATAAGTGGTTTGAGTTGGATTTGGAATCCTAAACTACCTCAATGCTTGGCCACGAAATCCCCTCTCTCTCAACCCAATTAGGAGATCTCTTGCTTAAATGGGGAGAGGAAAATAGGAACTTGGAATTAAATAGGAATTAGACTAAACTAGGAAAGGGAAAGAGGAGAAGCTTAAATACTCTCCTAAACCTCTCATGGCCGGCCCTAGCTTGTGCCAAGAGGTTGCTGGACCAAGAATAAAAGCCAAGAGGAGGAGAATTCGTGGAGAAGAGGGATCCCAAGTTCTTCCCCGAGTTCTTCAAGTTCTTTCCCTAGAGAAGAGAAATGACTAAAGGTAGGCATCCTCACGAGCATAACCATGAAAATTTTTCTGTAGGATGTCTCATCTGTCAGGAAGAAAAGTCCTTTGGTTTCATATTTTTCCATCGAGCAAATATCTAGTTCTAAATTTTCAAAGTTCAGTGAACTTCATGACCCCGAACCCTCTTCTTAATTCATATCTTCATGTATACTCGTCCTCATGCCATGAGATTTTTACTGTAAGGACTGATGAATGTTAGGCTTTTTATCCCTAAAAGCCCTAAATTCCATCCACCATGTCTTGCGAATTAAATCTTGCATCTCAACTGTTTCTAGTATTCTATCCTCCATGATTGATCTGATTAAACCATGTCGAAACCATGATTGTTTATCAATTCCTAGTTACTGGAAATACTATTGCATGTCTGGATTCGTTCGCAACTTGTTTCATGATTTTTCGTCACTTGTACAATTAGTTCTATATTTTTGAATCCCTTTGTGTCAAGAAGGAAAACTCTTGGACCGCAATCCAAGACATGTCTGCTTCCTGTCAGACTCGGGCACAAACCACCAGAACATGACGGCCCGATAGGCCACGTTCAGTGGTCTGGTTGCGACAGTCTTCCAGTCGCATCCTAAATGCGACAGGCATCGCCGTCGCAATCGCTGTGCCTGGCCTGACCGACTCGTCGCGACCCATACATGCCCCTGTCGCGTTCTGACTACCTGTCATGACCGACCAGTCACGATCCATCCAAACACCTATCGCTATCTACCCTGTACCGTCACGAGCCTTACTAGGCTGCGTCGCGTTCATAGGATTTTGCAGAAAAACCCTGATTGAAATGCACTAATTGTCTATTGTGCTTATACCCTTTAATCTCAGTTATATCCACAGTAATTTCACTTAATATACATTGAACATTTCTATGTGATTTAAAATACATACACATGACTAATTTCTATCCATGATTTCATGTCACATGCATACACTTTGAGACCATCCAAATATGGCCTAATTGGCGTGAACATATTACATAATATATCAGGTAATTTATGTAATTAAATTGCCTCATGCTTAATTTCTACGTGTGTACATTTTCCCGCGATGTTTTGGAACACCTATCTTGACGCTCCACTCTTCTAGAACTCTTCTAGAATGTCGAGCATTTATCTCTCTGTCCATGGGTTCCCACATGGTCCACGAGCCGGTTGTACCCTAACACCTATGATACCCCTTTGGGATCGATATGATCCAAACGGCTGTTAGAAGCTCGCTCTTATCTTGAATCATGGTGGACCTCTGGACCTTTGCTTAACATGGCCAGTCGTAGGGTCGTGAATTCCACCTGACTGCCAACACGAGTGCGCGTGCTGTGCAACTGTTACTATCGCATGTTTACTCGACATGTTACATGTAATGTCCACTAGCTCTCGTCTATACTCTCCTCGCTCATCTATTCACATTCACTCTACTATCTCGTCTATTCATCTAGTGCTCTCATCTAATTCTTGGTACTCTATATTGGTCATTGACTGATTGTCTAAAGATAAACAATATAACCAATGCCAGCACAATGGGGCCTGATCTGGTCCTAGGGAGAGCGCCCGAAAGTGCCATTTGCCCATGGGAGTTAAATGATCAGGATGTCGGCATTACATCCAAGTGCCATACTATCTAGATTAATCTAATGACAATCAAAAGTGCTATATTCTCTCGTTGTCGGTTGACAACAAAAGTGCTATGCTATGCTTGTTGTGCTATTGTGCTATGGCATCTTACTATTCGTGCTATAATTGACGTTCGTGCTATATTTGGAATGTTGTGCTATTTCGTTCATGTGCTAATCTGCTATCTTTTACTTGACTCTCTCGCTCTATCATTAGTTACTCTGCCTTTTAACACATTAATCATTAAAGCCTGCTTGACTATTGAGATTTAAGTCCTACTGGGCGTTATCGCTCACCCTGCGTTATTTGTCGTTGTGTTCTCAGGTGAGACGAGGATGAACTATACACTCAAGAGGACGGGAACGATCAGGAGTGATGTCACGAGTGCCCTAGCATCCTAGTACTATGATAGAGTTCTGTTTAGTCCTTTGCTTTATTTCAATGTAATTGGGCCCAATAGATTGGCTCTGATATTAGTAGTTGTAACTAGACATTTGAAAGATTATTAATGAATGAATTTGTTTTAGTATTTATTCTTGTTCAATGGTTTGATGTCTAGTCCTCGCTCTATACCTGTTTACTTGCAACTGCCTCGCATTCTGATATTCCGCGTCGGGTCATGACAACACACCTGCGGGACGATATCGACTAGGAAGTGTATTCCGTCTTTACGGTATGCATTGAGGATAGAGTTCTAGAAGGGTGTTTCTTTTTGCTAAAGATGAAGGACTATGATGCAGTTCTGGTCTGGATTGGCTAGAGGAGCACTATGCATCGGTAGATTGTCGTGGAAAGAAGATTGTCTTCCACATTCCCGGTGAGGATGAATTTTCTCATCCATTGCTGAGGAACATAGTGGGGAAGTTTGTCATCTCTGCCTTGAAGGTGATGAGAATGGTGATCAAGGGTTGTGACGCTTTTCTTGCCAGCGTGGTATTGGTACCCAAGGCTGATGAGTCACCTACTCTTGAGGAGATAGATGTAGTGCAGGATTTTCCAAATGTCTTTCCCGATGATATATCTGGATTGCCACTGGCTAGAGAGATAGAGTTTACTTTAGAGTTGCTTCCAGGCACCTCTCCTATCTCAAAGGCCCCTTATCAGATGGCACCTGCGGAGTTAAGGAAGCAGTTGCAAGATTTGTTAGATAAGGAATTTATTCGCCCTAGCATTTCTCCTTGGGGCGCACCTGTATTGTTTGTAAAGAAGAAGGATGGGTCACTTAGGTTATGCATTGATTATATGAAGCTAAACCAAGTGATTGTGAAGAACAGGTATCCCTTACCTCGGATTGATGATCTGTTTGACCAGCTGCAAAATGCATCAGTCTTTTCTAAGATTGATCTACGATCTGGCTATCATCAGTTGAGGATCAGGAGTGAGGATGTGTCCAAGATGGCGTTTAGAACACCGTTTGGACATTATGATTTTTTGGTCCTTCCGTTTGGTCTAACCAATGCCCCCGCAGCGTTCATGGATCTCATGACAGGGTGTTTAGACCTTATCTAGATAGTTTTGTAGTAGTTTTCATCGATGATCTGTTGGTCTATTCTCCGGATGAGGCCACACACCGTCAACATTTGAGGGTAGTGTTAGAGGTTCTCCGAGAGCACAAGCTGTATGCAAAGTTCAGAAAGTGCGATTTTTGGATGCGCGAGGTTCATTCCTTGGGCATGTATCTCCGGTGCTGATGTAGCAGTTGATCCAGCAAAGGTCTAGGCTGTATTGGATTGGGAGATTCCAGGACCCCTTCGGAGAGATTCGTAGTTTCCTTGGTTTGGCAGGTTATTATCGGTGATTTATTGAGGGATTTTCATCTCTCGCCACCCCATTGACCAAGCTAACCAGGAAGGGTGAGAAGTTTGTTGGTTGAGGAATGTGAGAGTAGCTTCCAATTATTGAAGGCTAGCTTACTTCTCCGGTATTGATATTACATAGTGGTGATGAAGGTTTTGCCATTATACAGATGCATCTCGGATTGGCCTTGGCTGTGTATTGATGCAGTAAGGAAAGGTAGTAGCATATGCTTCTCGGCAATTGAAGAAGCATGAGCATAACTATCCGACTCATGATCTGAGCTTGCGGCAGTGGTACATGCCTAAAGATCTGGAGACACTATCTTATGGTCTCAGATTTAAGGTGTTCACTGACCACAAGAGCTTGAGGTATCTTTTCTCCCAAAAGGAATTAAACCTGAGGCAGAGAAGATGGATTGAATTCCTGAAGGACTATTACTTCGACCTCCAGTATCATCCTGGAAGGGCGAATGTCATAGCGGATACCCTTAGTAGGAAGAGGTCATCGCTCCAGCAGGATTGGAAGATGTTGGAGGATGCGGCGTGTGCGATGACTGAGTTAGAGCCATCATTGTGTCAGGCTTTTGTATCTCAGTTGTCCATTAGGTCTTCGGTGTTGGATGAGGTGATCGAGCAACAGAAAGCCGACCCTAGACTCCAAGAGTTGGTAGGCAAGGCAGGCATTGCTCGAGATGAGGATGGTGTGATTAGATTCCATCATCGTGTTTGTGTTTCGAAAATTGTGGATATTCGTGAGTATGTTTTAGCAGAGGCTCATAGGTCGAGATTCTCTATTCATTGGGTAACACTAAGATGTACTAGGATTTGAAGAGATCTTTTTGGTGGTCTGGCATGAAGAAGGATGTAGCGGAGTATGTGTCTAGATGTCTTGTATGCCAGCAGATGAAGGCGAGCGGCAGCGACCATCTGGTCTTATGCAGAAGATGGAGATCCCAGTATGGAAGTGGGAAGCTGTCACTATGGATTTTGTTTCGGGTTTGCCTCGATCTAGATTGGGGTAATGACTCGATTTGGGTAGTGGTAGATAGATTCTCGAAGACTGCGCATTTCATGCCTATGAAGAAGAAGCAGTCAGTAGAGATCTTAGCTAGATTGTATATTAGTAGTATTATTAGGTTGCATGGTGTGCCGAAGTCGATCATTTCGGATCGAGATCCGAGATTTACTTCGAGGTTGTGGAAGGGTCTTCAGGATGCGTTAGGTTCAGAGTTAAAGCTCAGTTCGGCATTCCATCCCCAGATAGATGGACATCTGAGAGGACTATCCAAACGCTGAGGATATGTTGAGGGCGTGTGTTCTAGATTGGAAGGATGATTGGGAGCACCATTTACCTCTTGTGGAGTTCGCATACAACAACAGTTTTCATGCGAGCATTGGTATGGCTCCATTTGAGGGTGTGTATGGTAGGCCTTGTAGATCTTCTGTATGTTGGGAGGAGATTGGCGATAGGCAGTTGATCAGTCCGGAGTTAGTTCAGGAGACTTCGGATAAGGTCCAGCTTATCAGGAAGAGGCTTGTTGCAGCACAGGATAGGCAGAAGAGCTATGCCAACAACAAGAGGAAGGATTTGGAGTTCGAGGTAGGTGAGGATGTCTTCTTGAAGATTTTGCCTACTCGTGGTGTAGTTAGATTGTAGGAATGGTAAGTTAAGTCCTAGATTCAATGGCCCGTATAAGATTCTCAGACGATTGGGCAACGTGGCATATGAGCTAGCTTTACCCCCAGCGTTAGCTAGTGTCCATCCTGTTTTCCACGTATTGATGCTCAGGAGGTATGTTAGAGATCCATCTCATGTTATTAGCCACGATCCAGTGGAAATCAAGTCAGATCTATCTTATGTGGAGCAGCCAGTAGATATTCTTGACCGGAAAGTTCAACATCTCCAGAATAAGAGCATTGCGTCGGTGAAGGTGTTATGGCGCAACTTCTCGCGAGAGGAGGCTACTTTGGAACTTGAGGATGCATTGAAGAAGAAGTATCCTCAATTGTTTGAATAGTATCAGTCTAACTTCGAGGACGAAGTTTTTTTAAGGGGAGAGAGGGGTAAGGCCCTAGAATTTTACTCTCTATATAGGAGTTGATTGTGTGAGGAATGGATGTTTGTATGTGTAGATATATGTATGTGCATATAAATAAACTATTTGATGCAATGTTGTAAAAATATATATGTATATCTATTGTGTGTGTATATATATATATATATATATTCATTTACATTACATGAATGATATGATTACCTAATGTATACATTGTATATTATATGTATATTAGCTTGTGTTATATGTAGTTGTGTCTAAGTAATGTTATGGGAGTATTTTAAGTTCTAGCCAAGCGACCTATTGGCGTCAACATAGACTGACGTTAATAGGGAGTCAGTGGCCACATCGATGGACACCAACTCCATATTGGCGGCTAGTGATGTTGACGTTAGTCTCCTAGATCTGTTGCGTCTTCAAATCCAGAAACGTCCGCAAAAATCTCACCTCTTGTTTAGGAAACCATTCTCCAACGGTCCTCTACCCTACCTAAGCGCGTCTTCGACCCCTAACCCTATTAAACACCCCCTTTCCGGCCAGATCTAACCCTTTTGTCTCTTTTGTCAAAACCCTAAAACTCTTGTGTGAAACCTGAACTTTGGAATCGTGGATCCGGCGATTGGTGACTCCTTCTGGCGATCTTCTACGACTAGAGGGGAGTCTAAGCATAAGGGAAGGCTTCTTCGACATTGGGTGGCTGTCTGCATCAACACAGAATTTGGATTAGAGGAGATTTGAAGACTCTTTGGCTCAGGCCGAGGAGGGCTTCACTGGCTTGATTTATCATTTGTGGATTTTCTGAAGGCAAGTAAACCCTCCACACTATCCATACATATGTCTAGTAGGTCCTAGGTAATTTTCTGGAATTTTATTCGAGTCCTGGAACCCCCCTTCAATCGAGTTTTTGAGTTTGGTCTGTGTTCTGCATAGACAGGAACTTAACGGCAACCTTTGCTGCCGTTAAGATCCGAAGTTAGCGGCCACATATGTTGTCGTTAACATGGTAGGCGACCACCCCCTTGCCGCTGAGTTCTCCAGGCAAGAACAGTGGGCTGTTTGCCCCTTTATAATTTATCCTTCGGATTTCTGCGCATGAGGATATACTGTAAATTATATATGTTATGTATTACCCCTAGTGGATAATGTTGTGAAAATTTTGGAATTGTCGTTAAACATTTATTTATTAGAATTTCCTAAGTGAATGTTAGATTGGTTTTGATCTTATAAATTACTGTTTGTATGATTCATGTGGAATTTGGATGTAAAATAATTTTTGTACAATTATATATGTTAGTTCATACCATGGAACATTGGAAATTTTCTACTGTCTGTGTTAATAAAATAATTTCTGAATTGTAAAACAGTGAGCATGTAAATTCAGTTTTAAATCTCAATAAATTATGTGTTGCAGAATAAATCCTCAGAAATTGTATGTGATACCATGGTTATTAAACACAGATTCTATGATAGATAAATATGCCTAGGGCACTGTACACCAAACTTAATTGATTATATAATAAATTACGTTGAATGCCTATTTTATTTATTATAAATTGTGTATGACTTTGAAAAATGTGAAACTTGGTATACTTGATGCTCAACCTATAAGCAGTGTGTGGTTAAGATTTTATACAAGTTTGACAACAATAGGTACTGATTCACTATTCATGATAAAACGGCCAATTTAAGGATACTAATGTAACTTGTGATAAATTAGATAATTACAGCATGATTAGGATTTATTATAAATGGTTAACTCTATAAACAATAGTACCATGTTAGGTGACCTGAACCATGAACATGTATGTAGTTGTGAAATTTATGTGTTAAACGGCATGCAAAGCGGGTGTTTAAAAATGAAAAAAAATGTGTAAATGTGTGCCATGGGTGACACTGCTACCTTAGAGGGCTGAGGAACTGTATTGTAGTAAAGTCCCTACGGGAAGGTTCATATGAGTATGAGATCGCATGGGCATTGGGATAAAATCCTGGAGGTGGACAAGTACCACTGGTTAGGGTGGAGAGTGCTTCTCCTGATTCTACACAACACATAAGGTCTATCACTATGTTGCCTAGGTGATAGATATGTGTGTGATGAGTTAAGTGTGTGTCCTTCTAGAGGTGGTTTGGACTATGTGTCACGGCATTTAAATGAAAAAAAAATATGAGTATGAGTATGTGAAATGTGATTGTGTAAAATGGGTAAGTGATCTTGTGAACATGTGAGAGTAATATGATAGCATGTGAATCTTTTTGAGTATGCTAAATTCAGGTAAAATAGCAAGTTATATGTGTATAAAAGTATGTCATGTATGAGAGAATGCTCATAGAATTCATGCTAGGATTATCTTTTCCGTTATGTGTATAAACTGTGCTTACCTTGCTTTATATATAGCATAAACAGAATAAATTATGCCTTGAGTTAGCATGTTAAAGAATTTTGGTAGAAAGCATGTGATAGGTTCCTTATTGTAAAATGAACTTAAACCATGTACTATGTATTATAAATTGTTGCAGTATTATGTTTAGGTTTATTAAAAGATTGTTTAATCCATGCTACATGTATTAGTTATTTTGTTAATGTAAAGTGTCTAGGTGGTGTATGTATGTTTAATGTGAATGGAAATTACTTGCTGAGTCTTTTAGACTCACTTTTTACTTCGGCATACAGGTGTAGATATCTACTTCTTCTGAGGAGATAGTCAGGAGTGACTCGGAGCACGAGTAGGAGACCTTCGTGGGGAAATTGTACTTTTGTATCTTTTTCATAAGTATGTAATAAAAGGGCGATATGTATTTAAGTTGTGGACAATGTATTTGATTAAATTTTTGTTATGAGAACTTTCGTTCTTTTGTACTATAGAGATGTGCATAAATGTGGATGATGGAATAAGAGATTTATTTCCAGTTCTTTCTATTCCGCTGTCAATTGTTTATATTTGGTATATCTCGGCCTATTGAATATGTGTTGAGTAAATGTCCCACTGTAGCGATGCTCTCTATACGATGTGGGATGGTATATCCGTACCGGTATAAGGAGGGTCGTTACAAGGGGTGTGGGGTAGTGAATGTGGGAATACACGGGTGTGTTGGCCGAACCTGTAGCGACCCTCATTATACCGGTACGGTTATACCAACCACGTCGGTATAGTGAACGTTGCCACAGTGGGACATTTACCCAACAATAACATTCAGCTGAGATACACGTGAATATAAGAACAGAGTAGCGGAAGTAAAAGAACCACTATCTTCATTTCATTCATCATCCATATTTAACATACATGATTGCAATAACATTTAAAGAACTAAAAGTCCACATAATTAAATTGCTGAAAATCAAATACATAATTGTCCACACTTAAACATTTTTTTCCATGATAATGCTAGTACAATGTTGCAATTACATACTATGAAATCAAAATATCGCAAAGTACACCAACGATCTAATCTCCACGCTCGGAGTCGGTCTCCACTCGTCGGTCTCCACGCCTCCTCCAAGTGTGTCGTCACCAACTACGCCTGTACGCCGAAGCAAGTAATGAGTCTAAAAGACTCAGCAATTAACTCTACATACCATACATGTACATGTCATAGCAGGTTTTACATACACATTTACAAGACACAATCATGTAGCATGCTTGTCATTGAAATTAACAACCTATCATGGTGGTTCTACTCATTAAACACATGATTCATGCTTTCAGATTTTCTAAATCAAAATCTCCTATCACGTGTTCTCTAATCACTCCAACACATGAAAGGTCTACTTTCAATTAAACTAAAACATGAAAGCAAGTTTAGCATGAATAGCTTACATACATGAAAGAAGACATTGCTAACATGGTTACTTCTCATTCTTACACATGCACATAACCATTTTACATGCTTTAAGCTTGCTGGTTTTACATGGACTAGAAAGCATAACCAACACACGAGAGCTACTTAATCAATTAAATCACATCATGAGGGCAAACAAGCATGGGATTACTTACACACCACTAAGAATCGTTCTAACATGGATTCTAGGCAATTTACACATGTAAAGCATGATCATAAGTACATTTAGTTTGCTGTTTTATCATGATTTCAGATTACCACAACATGGATCACAAATTCACAACCCTCACGTTTTGGTTTCACATATTTACACAATTTCTCATTCACATAATTTACACTTTACACATGCACATTTACACATTGTTCACATACACAGTTCTTACACATGAACACATACACATTTTCACATTCACATTTAGTGCCGTGACACATAGTCCAAACCACCATAAGAAGGACACATCACATCACATACACATAGACGTCACCTAGGCAATACAGTGACGACTCTTGGACTGCGCAGACCGGGAGAACAAGTCTCCACCCTAACCAGTGGTACTTGTCCACCTCCAGGATTTCATCCTAATGCCCTTAGGATCACACACATTGAACCTTCTCAGGGGGACTTTTCCCTGATACGGTTCCACTGCCCTCTATGGAAGCAGTGTCACACTTGGCACGATTTACACATTTACCGATTTTAACGCATATCTTTACACATGTCACTTACTCTCATTCATTTTCTCATTCACACAAGGGCTCTGTTTTCCTAACATGATTCTACAATTAACAGGGATCACATGTTCAGTAATTTGCATAAATCAGATCACACACACATGTCACATTATTCCCACATTAACATGCATTGTTCACATCTTTGCAAGGAAAAATTCATATTTCACTATATAGTTGTCCAAACGACCTGAAAATTTAACCACATGCTGATTTCGGGTTCATGACTCACATACAAAATTCTGGATTTTTCTGACTCATGATGCAATTACAGAAAATCAAACATCAATTTTTCATATCATTCGTGATTCAATCCACCATGGTGCGTAACATGAAATTTCAGTTTAACAGGTCATAACCCTGAACCCAATATACACAACACCACAGGAATTTCTCGGGGATTTATTTCACAACACACGATTTACTGGAAATTTAGCAATCCTACACATGTTTTCTATTTCCCAAGTATAAATTTTCAGTAAATCACATTGACATGGGAAAATTCCAGAAAATTCAGAACAGAGACTGACGTAATAGACATGATTCAACAGGATTAGGGCATCCTAATTTCCACAGGATTAGGATCATGGGTGAACATACATGGCCATTCTTCCACATGCATTTTAAAAAATAAATACTAAACCACCACACAAAATAAATGTCCAACCATTCTCCCACACATTCCAACATTCACATTACATAGTATAATAGGTTTACAATATATCCTCATCGCAAAACACATCGAAAGTATCATATATAAGGGGAGAACAGTTCACTGTTCTGCCCAGACGAACTTAACGGCGGTCTCTGGCCGTTCCAGGAGTGGACGGCAAGATCGCTGGACGCACACGGGGAATCTTGGCGTCAAGGCATTGACGCCAAGTTCCTGTCTGTGCAGAAACACAGACCGAACTCCAAATAAAGGGGTGAATGGGGGATCCAGGACACGAGGAAAAATGCATATAAAAATCATAAAACCCTACTAGACATCTACATGGACGATAGGGGTAGGTTACTTGCCTCTAGAAAATACTCCAGACGGATCTTAAGCTTGGTGAAGCTCTCCTTGGGCAGTCCCAAGAAGCTCCCGAGAAGTCTTCACTCCGGGTTCTAGGACGAAGATGACTCCAAGATGAGGTCGGGGAAGTCTCCTCCTTCACTTAGCTAGCTCCTTGTCGTGGTAGATGGCCAGGAACAGCTTCAGAAGGTCGGATTAAGCTTGCAAAGGGTGGGGTTTTCTCACAGTTTTCTCTAGGGTTTTCTTTCTTTATCTCCTCTTGCAAAGAGAGCCAAGAGAGGGCTGTTGAGGTTGCAAAAGGCTTGGTAAATAGGAGAGGGGGCTCTCCTTTCACGCAGGCTTGACAAGAAAGCCTTTCAGACCGTTGGGGACAGCTCCCCAATGGTTGGGGTAGCTTGTTCCCGGGATTTCCGGCTCTGCAACGCATGCAAGCCAGTGAATTACGTCCACATCGCTGGACGCTGGATTTAGTGTTGGCGTCCATATGGTTGACGCCTACACAACACAAACGTCCATTGATATTGACGCCAAGCTGGCCTTCGGCCAGAACTCAAACATGCATAACCATGCACAACTTATACCTATATACATGCCATATGTATGTATTATCATGTACACACTACCATCATACCATTCATACATTATTTACAACTAACTTATACACATGCATACATAAGTATAAATAGTTAATATACGTAGATATGTACATCTATGCATACACAACATGAATTATTTACACGAAATTAAAATAATGCAACAAAATTCGAGGGCCTTACACCCTCTCCCCCTTAAAGAAACTTCGTCCTCGAAGTTAGAACGACACTACTCAAACAAAAAGGATACTTCTTCTTCATCGCATCCTCAAGCTCCCAAGTAGCCTCCTCTCGTGAGAAGTTCCGCCAGAACTTTCACCGACGCAATACTCTTGTTCCGGAGATGCTGAACCTTCCGGTCAAGAATAGCTACTGGTTGCTCGACATACGACAGATCTGGCTGAATCTCCACTGGCTCATGACTAATCACATGAGACGGATCTCGGACATACTTCCTGAGCATCGAAACGTGGAAGACGGGATGAACACTAGCCAAGATGGGGGTAATGCTAGCTCATATGCCACGCTGCCCAACGTCTGAGAATCTCATATGGGCCAATGAATCTAGGGCTCAGCTTACTATGCCTGCCAAATCTGACAACACCTCGAGTAGGCGATATCTTCAAGAAGACATGATCACCCACCTCGAACTCAAGATCCTTCCTCCTGTTGTCGGCATAGCTCTTCTGCCTATCCTGAGCCGCAACAAGCCTCTTCCTGATAAGCTGGATCTTATCCGAAGTTTCCTGAACTAACTCCGGACCGATCAGCCTATCACCGGTCTCCTCCCAACATAAAGGAGATCTGCAGGGCCTACCATACAACGCCTCAAATGGAGCCATACCAATACTCGCATGAAAGCTGTTGTTGTATGCGAACTCCACAAGAGGTAAATGACGCTCCCAATCATCCTTCCAATCCAATACACACGCTCTCAACATATCCTCGAGCGTCTGGATAGTCCTCTCGGACTGTCCATCAGTCTGGGGATGAAACGCCGAACTGAGCTTCAGCTCCGAACCTAAAGCATCCTGAAGACCCTTCCACAACCTCGAAGTGAATCTCGGATCTCGATCCGAAATGATCGACTTCGGCACACCATGCAATCTAATGATACTGCTAACATACAATCTAGCTAAACTCTCTACTGACTGCTTCTTCTTCATAGGCAAGAAATGAGCAGTCTTCGAGAATCTATCTACAACTACCCAAATCGAGTCATTGCCCTTCTAGATCGAGGCAAACCCGAAACAAAGTCCATAGTGACAGCTTCCCACTTCCAACTGGAATCTCCATCCTTTGCATAAGGCCGGATGGTCGCTGTCGCTCGGCCTTCACTTGCTGGCATACTAAACACCGGATACATAATCCGCTACATCCCTCTTCATGCCAGACCACCAAAAGGATCTCTTCAAATCCTGGTACATCTTAGTGTTACCTGATGAATAGAGAATCGCGATCTGTGAGCCTCCGCTAACACATGCTCACGGACATCTACCAAATCAGGGACACAAACACGGTGATGAAATCTAATCACACCGTCCTCATCACGAGCAATGCCTGCCTTGCCCACTAACTCTAAGAGTCTAGGGTCGGCTTTCTGTTGCTCGATCACCTCACAAAACCGAGGACCTAAGAGATAACTGAGCTACAAAAGCCTGGCATAGCGATGGCTCTAACTCAGTCAACGCGCAAGCCGCATCCTCCAACATCTTCCAATCCTGCTGGAGAGATGGCCTCTTTCTACTCAGAGCATCCGCTACGACATTCGCCTTCCCAGGGTGATACTGAAGGTCGAAGTCATAGTCCTTCAAGAACTCAATCCATCTTCTCTGCCTCAGGTTTAGTTCCTTTTGGGAGAAAAGATACTTCAAGCTCTTGTGGTCGGTAAACACCTCAAATCTGACACCATAAAGATAGTGCCTCCAGATCTTTAGTGCATGAACCACTGCTGCGAGCTCCAAGTCATGAGTCGGATAGTTCTCTCATGCTCCTTCAACTGACGAGAAGCATAAGCCACTACCCTTTCCTGCTGCATTAGCACACAGCCTAAACCAATCCGAGACGCATCCGTGTAGATAGCAAAACCCTCTACACCGCTCGGTAAGACTAACACCGGGGCTGTCGTGAGCTTAGTCTTCAACAATTGAAAACTACTCTCACACTTCTCGGACCAAACAAACTTCACTCCCTTTCTGGTGAGCTGAGTCAATGGGGCGGCGATGGATGAAAATCCCTCAATAAATCGCCGATAGTAACCAGCTAAACCAATAAAACTACGAATCTCCGAAGGGGTCTTGGGAACCTCCCAATCCATAACTGCCTGGACCTTTGCTGGATCCACTGCAACACCAGCACCGGAGATAACATGCCCGAGGAAATGAACCTCGCGCAACCAAAATCGCACTTGCTGAACTTAGCATACAGCTTGTGCTCACGAAGAACCTCTAACACTACCCTCAAATGCTGACGGTGTGTGGCCTCGTCCGGAGAGTAGACCAACATCATCAATAAACACTACGACAAAGCTATCTAATAAGGCCTAAACACCCTGTTCATGAGATCCATGAACGCTGCAGGGGCATTGGTCAATCCGAAAGGAAGGACCAAAAACTCATAATGTCCATAACGGGTTCTAAACGTCTTGGACACATCCTCACTCCGAATCCTCAACTGATGATAACCAGATCGCAAATCAATCTTAGAAAAGACTGATGCATCTCGCAACTGGTCAAACAAATCATCAATACGAGGTAAGGGATACCTGTTCTTCACAGTCACTTGGTTCAGCTTTCTGTAGTCAATGCATAACCTAAGTGACCCGTCTTTCTTCTTGACGAATAATACAGGTGCGCCCCAAGGGGAAACACTCGGGCGAATAAATCCCTTATCAAGCAACTCTTGCAACTGCCTCCTCAACTCGGCTAACTCCGCAGGTGCCATCCGATATGGAGCCTTCGAGATAGGAGAGGTGCCCGGAAGCAACTCTATGGTAAACTCTATCTCTCTATCCGGTGGCAATCCAGACAAGTCATCAGGAAAGACATCTGGAAAATCCTGCACTACCTCAATCTCTGCAAGAGTAGGTGACTCATCAGCCTCTGGCACTAACACCACGCTGGCAAGAAAAGCGTCACAACCCTTGTTTACCATGCGCATCGCCTTCATGGCAGAGATGACTAACTTTCCCGCCAAGTTCCTTGGCAAGGGATGAGAGAACTCGTCCTCACCAGGAATGCGGAAAACAATCCTCTTCCGACGACAATCCACTAACGCATAGTGCTCCTCTAGCCAATCCAGACCAAGAATAGCATCATAGTCCTTCATCTTTAGCAAGAAGAAACACCCTTCTAGGACTCTATCCTCAATGCACACAGGTAACGACGGAATGCACTTCCTAGTCGATACCGTACCCGCAGGGGTGTGCACAGACAAAGGGACCTCTAAATCCTCAGACTCTACACCTGACTCTAGGGCTAACTGCCTAGCGAACCGCTCGAAATGAACGAGTGAGTAGCACCCGTATCAAACAAAACCCGAGCGTGCACACCTAAAAGTAAAACCGTACCTTCGGTGACATGCTCCGCCTGCTCGGCGTCCTCGCGTGCTAAAGCAAACACTCGAGCTGGGGCTCGAGGCCTTCCTGGTCTTCCTGTAGCTGGCGCTGCTGCCGCTACGCTGGGGCTGGCGCTCCGCGCTGGACTCCCTGCTGAAGTCTTGGACAATCCTTGATCTTGTGGTCGCTGCTTCCGCACTTCAAGCACTTTCCCGTAATCATCCAACATTCGGTACCACCATGTGTCTTCCCACAGTGGGGACACTCTTTCTTCACACCAGGGGAACGTACAGAAGGTACCTGAGAACTGCCGACTGCCACTGATCGCTGCTGTGTCGGGTACACCGCTTTCTTCTTGTCCTGTCGCTGGAACGTAGCTGCAGGTCTCTTCTGCGAAGCCTTCTTCTCTTCAAGGTATTGCTCCATCTCACCCTCCTGCCTACAAGCAGCGCTGAGGGCCTCGTCCAAAGTGCGGTGGTCAAACGCCACGAGCCTCGTCCTCAGTGATGGCTTCAGGCCCATCACGAACTTCTTTGTCTTCCTGCGCTCATCTGCCACGATATGAGGTGCATATTTAGAGAGTTCAGAAAATCTTGCCTCATATTCTAGCACGGTCATGGAGCCTTGAGCCAAAGAGAGGAACTCCTGCTCCATCCGATCTTGAACATGCTCGGGGACGAACTTGGCCCGAAAGAGCCTCACGAACTCGTCCCAAGCAACATCAATAGCTCCGTCCTCAAACCGGGTACGCAGCAATGAAGCCCACCATACATCAGCTCTTTCCTGCAGTACACCGCTCATAAGCACCATCTAAACAAATCTAACTTAACAAAACATACAAGCATATAAACTAAAGCATACCTGTAGCATGTAGGTGGCTAATGTGACCTTATCCTCATCTGCACACCTGATGGCTCGGAAGATCTTTTCTATCTCCCTCATCCAGCTTTCTGCCAACAATGGATCGCTCTCCCCCTTAAAAGAGGGTGGCAGCATCCTCTTGAATCTTTCCATGGTAGAAGGTCCACCATGGTCCTGAGCTGGTACTTGAGCCTGCTACAGTACACAGCAAGCAATACACAATCAACATAATATCGCATAATCAAATAAAACAGACTATAATCATTTTATTAGTCTAACCTGAGCCTCCAACTGTGCCTGGAGTGCTGCCTGGGTATGAGCCTGCGTCTGCATGGCTTGCACCAGACCTTGCATGAATACTCCATAATCCACAGGCGGCGGTGGGGGAAGTACAGGACCTTGCGGTGCCGGGCCTGCTGCTCCGCCCGCTCGTCACGTCTCGGCTCGTCCTCACGGGCCGGCGCTCCGCCACGCCTACCTCTCGAAGCCATGGCTGTAATAAATTTCAGCCACCATTAGCTAGGTTACTAAGTTTTCTAACCATTTTCTTATCTCATTTCCACTTCTTATTATGTTTCTACACATGTGGACATATTAGCATGCAATGGGGATGAAGACATGTTATATATATTCATGTGCAATCTCAACGGTGCTCTGATACCAATCTCTGTAGCGACCCTCATTATACCGGTACGGTTATACCAACCCACGTCGGTATAGTGAACGTTGCCACAGTGGGACATTTACCCAACAATAACATTCAGCTGAGATACACGTGAATATAAGAACAGAGTAGCGGAAGTAAAAGAACCACTGTCTTCATTTCATTCATCATCCACATTTAACATACATGATTGCAATAACATTTAAAGAACTAAAAGTCCACATAATTAAATTGCTAAAAATCAAATACATAATTGTCCACACTAAAACATTTTTTTCCCATGATAATGCTAGTACAATGTTGCAATTACATACTATGAAATCAAAATATCGCAAAGTACACCAACGATCTAATCTCCACGCTCGGAGTCGGTCTCCACTGCCTCCTCCGCAAGTGTGTCGTCACCAACTACGCCTGTACGCCGAAGCAAGTAATGAGTCTAAAAGACTCAGCAAATAACTCTACACATACCATACATGTACATGTCATAGCAGGTTTTACATACACATTTACAAGACACAATCATGTAGCATGCTTGTCATTGAAATTAACAACCTATCATGGTGGTTCTACTCATTAAACACATGATTCATGCTTTCAGATTTTCTAAATCAAAATCTCCTATCACATGTCTCTAATCACTCCAACACATGAAAGGTCTACTTTCAATTAAACTAAAACATGAAAGCAAGTTTAGCATGAATAGCTACATACATGAAAGAAGAATTGCTAACATGGTTACTTCTCATTCTTACACATGCACATAACCATTTACATGCTTTAAGCTTGCTGGTTTTACATGGACTAGAAAGCATAACCCACACACAGAGCTACTTAATCAATTTAAATCACATCATGAGGGCAAACAAGCATGGGATTACTTACACACCACTAAGAATCGTTTCTAACATGGATTCTAGGCAATTTACACATGTAAAGCATGATCATAAGTACATTTAGTTTGCTGTTTTATCATGATTTCAGATTACCACAACATGGATCACAAATTCACAACCCTCACGTTTTGGTTTCACATATTTACACAATTTCTCATTCACATAATTTACACTTTACACATGCACATTTACACATTGTTCACATCCACAGTTCTTACACATGAACACATCACATTTTCACATTACATTTAGTGCCGTGACACATAGTCCAAACCACCATAAGAAGGACACATCACATCACATACACATAGACGTCACCTAGGCAATACAGTGACGACTCTTGGACTGCGCAGACCGGGAGAACAAGTCTCCACCCTAACCAGTGGTACTTGTCCACCTCCAGGATTTCATCCTAATGCCCTTAGGATCACAACACATTGAACCTTCTCAGGGGGACTTTTCCCTGATACGGTTCCACTGCCCTCTATGGAAGCAGTGTCACACTTGGCACGATTTACACATTTACCGATTTTAACGCATATCTTTACACATGTCACTTACCTCTCATTCATTTTCTCATTCACACAAGGGCTCTGTTTTCCTAACATGATTCTACAATTAACAGGGATCACATGTTCAGTAATTTGCATAAATCAGATCACACACACATGTCACATTATTCCCACATTAACATGCATTGTTCACATCTTTGCAAGGAAAAATTCATATTTCACTATATAGTTGTCCAAACGACCTGAAAATTTAACCACATGCTGATTTCGGGTTCATGACCTCACATACAAAATTCTGGATTTTTCTGACTCATGATGCAATTACAGAAAATCAAACATCAATTTTTCATATCATTCGTGATTCAATCCACCATGGTGCGTAACATGAAATTTCAGTTTAACAGGTCATAACCCTGAACCCAATATACACAACACCACAGGAATTTCCCGGGGATTTATTTCACAACACACGATTTACTGGAAATTTAGCAATCCTACACATGTTTTCTATTTCCCAAGTATAATTTTCAGTAAATCACATTGACATGGGAAAATTCCAGAAAATTCAGAACAGAGACTGACGTATATAGACATGATCAACACATCCTAATTTCCCACGGATATTAGGATCATGGGTGAACATACATGGCCATTCTTCCACATGCATTTTAAATAAATAATAACTCAACCATCCACAAAATAAATGTCCAACCATTCCACACATTCCAACATTCACATTACGTAGTATAATAGGTTTACAATATATCCTCATCGCAAAACACGAAAGTATCATATATAAGGGGAGAACAGTTCACTGTTCTGCCCAGACGAACTTAACGGCGGTCTCTGGCCGTTCCAGGAGTGGACGGCAAGATCGCTGGACGCACACGGGGAATCTTGGCGTCAAGGCATTGACGCCAAGTTCCTGTCTGTGCAGAAACACAGACCGAACTCCAAATAAAGGGGTGAATGGGGGATCCAGGACACGAGGAAAAATGCATAAAAATCATAAAACCCTACTAGACATCTACATGGACGATAGGGGTAGGTTACTTGCCTCTAGAAAATACTCCAGACGGATCTTAAAGCTTGGTGAAGCTCTCCTTGGGCAGTCCCAAGAAGCTCCCGAGAATCTTCACGCCGGTTCTAGGACGAAGATGACTCCAAGATGAGGTCGGGGAAGTCTCCTCCTTCACTTCAGCTAGCTCCTTGTCGTGGTAGATGGCCAGGAACAGCTTCAGAAGGTCGGATTTAAGCTTGCAAAGGTGGGGTTTTCTCACAGTTTTCTCTAGGGTTTTTCTTCTCCTTTATCTCCTCTTGCAAAGAGAGCCAAGAGAGGGCTGTTGAGGTTGCAAAAGGCTTGGTAAATAGGAGAGGGGCTCTCCTTTCACGCAGGCTTGACAAGAAAGCCTTTCAGACCGTTGGGGACAGCTCCCCAATGGTTGGGGTAGCTTGTTCCCAGGATTTCCGGCTCTGCAACGCATGCAAGCCAGTGAATTAACGTCCACATCGCTGGACGCTGGATTTAGTGTTGGCGTCCATATGGTTGACGCCTACACAACACAAACGTCCATTGATATTGACGCCAAGTTGGCCTTCGGCCAGAACTCAAAACATGCATAAACCATGCACAACTTATACCTATATACATGCCATATGTATGTATTATCATGTACACACTACCATCATACCATTCATACATTATTTACAACTAACTTATACACATGCATACATAAGTATAAATAGTTAATACATACGTAGATATGTACATCTATGCATACACAACATGAATTATTTACACGAATTTAAAATAATGCAACAAAATTCGAGGGCCTTACAGAACCACTCTAATCAGCGGCATGTTGTGGTTTGCTTCCATCTTTTCTATCTCCATTATACACATGTTAGGATAGTTGGTCTCTCTGTTTAAAGTGTTATTTCAGTTGTGCATCTTACATAATAGATTTACTTAATTAAGTTTAATCTGTTCTGTGGAAAAAAATTTACTTAGGCAATAACCAATTCATCCCTCCCCTCTTGGTTGATCATCGCACACCCATTTACATCACTCCCCTCTTTAGGTAGATTGGTTTCTTGTGCTTTGTGGGCGAGGAGGGGTGTGCATGTGCAAGTTGAGGTGTTCCTCATGGTCCTTGTCTTCTTCCCATTGATTTGTGGCTTGGTTCTAGTGTGGGGACCCTTGGGGTGGCTCCACCCTAGAGTTTGGTCCTCGGACTAGTAATGAGACAAGGTCATTATCGCATTACCAGTGCGATTATGACAGGTTGAATTATCACTACCTGGTAGCAACAGGGTCCGTGTCGCGACCCTTAGCCAGTGCCATTTTCCTTTGTTTGGATCCTAGGAACGGTGGCCATGTTGATTCTGGTTAGTCTCGTTTCCACGCTCAGTCTTAAGCTGGTCCTACGATGGTGCTTCAGTTTTGGCTTGGGGGTGAGTGTGAGCCTTGGGGTGTCGTTTTACCAAAAGGTTCCACCTTCATATGAGGAACACGAAGAGTCAATACGTCATGTTCATCATCTAAAGGTGACGCCCCTATCATCGCCATATGTTTCTCGGTGGCGACAGTTTTTTGTGTCGCGTTTAGGCTGCAACTGGGTGGCCATCGCATTCTTCTCTCTGAAGATGATGCACCCATAGTCGCAACCTGATTATGAGGGGTCATGTGTCACATTCTGTCTGCATGAGCTACAAACCTTTCTTTCTGACTAACTGAGTTTATAAGTGTGGTGTGTGTGCTTGTGTTGGCTATCAGCCCTTCCGGGAGTTCTAGAAGGTGTGCCTATGTATGCCTTGTGCCTTCTAGGGTTGTCATGGGTTGCAGACCAGTTGTGTTGTGTGTATGTTGATGGATGTCTACATGTTCTCTATTCTCCTAGTGCTCTGCACTTGAGGGCTTGTCTCATGTATTGTGTTCTTGTCGTTTCCTGGTACCCCCATCCTCGTGAGCCTATGGAGGGAGTACTCCAAGCTACGAGCGTGCTCGAGTTGGTTTCTCTGCTAAGAAGAAAATAGCGGTTGGACAACAGCGTTGAGTTGTTTGTAGAGCTCTCTTGACTGGGACGGGACGCGAGGTTGTTTTGGTGTTGTTCTTTCCAGCGTGACCCAGTTAATCCAGTTTCTCATGGCCTCGCTCTATGTTGGTTTTAGAGCCACGTAAGGGGTCAGGCGTGGAGTCGTAGCTTGGCCAAGCTATGGTTGTCGTTGTTGTGTTGTGTTATTGTGGTGGCTCTCTTGCCTCACTCTTCTGGAGAGGTTAAAGGTAGGAGCCGGCTGGCGAGTAGTGTGTCATGTGACACTCCCGACGGCCAGTGGCAGTGGCATGGTTGTTGTTGTTGTGACGATGTTATCTCTCGCAGTGTGCCCCGTGTGTTAGTATGTTGCCCTAGCCTGCACGACTATTGTAGCCGAGCCGTGTAGCGCTTTTGCGGGCATTGTTGGGTTGGCACTTAGTTGTGGTGTCGTGTGCTTTCTGTTGAGCTGTGCTTGTGGGCATGTGCTTCTATTCCCTGTGCTGAATTGGGCCCCTAGCCTCGTTACTGTTCTGAGGTCTGGAGCGAGTGTGCTCCCATCTCTGGTTGTTGTACTGAGAGATGGTGTGGAGTGTTTCCTAACTCGAGTGTGCCTTTGGTGGTTTCCGACTCGAGTGTTTTCTCAGTTACATGGGTGGGCCCGGACCTTGATTCTATAACCCGTTCCTTAGTACCCAGTTGTGGTAGTACATGTGTGTGGTTTCCTGACTTCGTGGAGTGCCCGAGGCATGGTTGTTTCTGTGTGTGGCTTACCTACCTCATGGAGGTCCGAGTTAACCTTGCTTGTGGTGAGACGTTGTTCTCGTGTAGGTGCTTCGTGGCTTCTGTGAGCTCCCTACCTCGATGTGCATGTCGAGGCCTACTTCCGTGTAGTATCTGACTACACTGGTTCTGCGGAGTTGTGTGTGGCCTGACCCTGATTGGTGGCCTTGGCTTTATTATGTTTCTGCTATTTTGTAGTAGCTAGTGTAGTTGTTTTCCTAGTTACTGCTTAGTCATAGTTGTTTACTTCTTTCTAGAGTTCCTACTTCTCTAACTAGTAAGGGACTGATTATCCCTATTGGGCCTTGTTCACGAGGCTCACCCCCCCCCCTCCTACTTTTTTTTAGATAGGGGCTTGCTATCCTAGGAGCTCAGTGGCGGTTAGTTAAGCCGTGTACTACCAGTAGTGTGAGCGTGTGAGCATGAGTGTTCTTGTACTAGTGTGAGTTGAGCACTATGTTTTTGTAAGTCCTCGGGGTATGCCCCTTAAGTACTGTGTGTTTTCTCCTTGTACATGTACTTTTATTTGGGACATGATGTACATAATTTCATTGTTTAATGTACGAACATCTTGTTATAGTTATTTGAATTCATTACTTATCTCACTAGACTATACTTCTAACCCTTCTAGGTCTTCAGACCCGTGAGTGGCGGTCCAAGGGTTGGACACTTGGAGGGCCTTTCGGGTGTCGAACCCTCAGGTCATTGCAGCCATCTTGGAATGCATATCATAACACATTTTATGTGGTTTTTGTATCTAGCATTTACACAAGCAAGTACTCCCAGTGCGATGCAACGTCAATAATTCATTATACCCCTGGGTAACAATAAATGTTCGGCTCTCGGCTGAGGGGGCTGGACTGGAGCCCTTGGATACTCGTCGTGCCCGATCCTACATCTCACGATTTTTTAATTTATACCCACAATCTAGTATGGCCATTAACATGAAGTTCACGAGTTTTACAATTTCAAGATAATTTGGGAATAACAAGGCAATAGTTCGAGGGTTCAGTCTGGCAACATAACAGCATGTTTTTCATTTAGTTTAATTTCTATTTAATAACTTGGTCTTATATTCAGTAAAGGTGTACTCCAGAATTCAAGATAAGATGAGAAGATCTCTTTGAGAAATTCAAGAAAAGAGAGAGACATGCACACTATCTTCTGGGTACTTCAATGGTACAACCTTCTCGTCAGCCATATGGGAATTCATGGTCGAAGAAGACTTACAGAGGCCTTGGTCAAGGAGTCACTAGTCCGGCAGAAGGCATATTCGACGGAGAGTTCTTCCGAGCCTAGAAGGGTTTCCTATTGTGCAAGAGTGTATACACAAGTCCCCCGTGAGAATCGCTCATGTGCGTGTGTGAGTACATTTAAAATTCATTTTTTTTTAAATCTTGCATTAGGAAAGTAACAAGAGTGCTAATCAGGAAATAAAAATCATGCATGATGGAACACCTCGAAAATTGAGTAATTTAAAATTTTGAAATAAATCAAAATAAATAATTTCCGCATTTTCGGAATGATAAAACTTACGTACCATTATCGTACGTGAGAAAACACATCGGAAAATTCTGTAAAAATTATAAATCAACCTCAAATGTTATCCCTAAGTTTTCCACGAAGAAATTCGTGCAACAAAAAATTAGATTGGCCCTGTGTACGTCACAATGTGATGAATTACCCATTAGGAAACTAAGTCGAAAAATCGTTAACGTGGAAAAAGGACATGATGATAAATTAAATAATCATGTGGAAAGACTTCCAACATCATGTATTAGAGACCCATTAATGCAATTGGGTCAATGGATTACTTTTGGTCCAAGAATAAAATTAGAACAAGAAAATACCCAAATTCGTGTATGTAATTATGCAATAATTAGGGAGGGCAATTTAGGGTTAAAATTAGGGTAATTAGCTATGCAAGGTAAGCCAAAACTGGACCCAACCCTAAAAAGTGTTTTCCTAAACCTTTGCCACTCTAATTGGGTGAGAGAATTCCAAAACATGGAAGGCCAAGCAGATTTTCGCAGCCCCTTTCCTAACACCATTGGGACATGGATTTAAACCCTATTTATATATAAACTCATGAAGAGATCTTAGGTAAGGCTTTACCATCATGTTGGGGTCATTTGAAGGTGGGCAAGGGCACCAGAGGAGGAGAGGAAAGGCTGGGAACCGGAGCTTCGTCCCCTTCATCCTCTGCGTTCCAGAATGACGTCTGTCTTAGATCTTCATAAAGGTAGGTGTTCTTGGGCCAAGACTAAATGAAACCCATACCATCGTGTAGATCTGTATGTCTAGGTTCATTTGCACTTGGTTTGATTAATTTTCATGGAGTATACATCGAGTTCTAGTTGTTTTCCCTAAGTCGCGCATAGTTAGGACTTTTTATGTTCTTCATATTATGCACGTGATTCGAGACCAAATTAGATCCAACCCCCATCATAAAATTTCTTCTACTGATTGTCATAATCATCTTTCATGATGAACATTTTGTCTAAATGTCATTAGATATAGAATTATAGGCATGGTAAGAGAGTCACTACATGAATACTATGTTTTCGGGTTCCACTTGAATCGCGTCCAGTCCAGACGACGCGATTCCAGTGCCTGGTATCACGTCGGCTTGGGCCGATGTGATTCACTAAAAGGCATCCACGAGATCCAACATGATTCTCATGCTGACCAGTCAACAGCGCACGTGAGACTTCGCGCGCTTGGGAGTCTATGCATGTCTGAACCGCGGCGGGATCCCCCGACGCAATTCAGGCGATTTTCCCGCCCAATGTTTTATTTAATGATTATTCATGAACACGTCGGGATGACCCGACACGATTCACATTAAAAGATGGCCTAGGTTGCCGACGTGATTTACCTGTCTTCACGTTTGGTTGTTTAACTGTACACCATGTTATGAAAAACGTCCACTGTGTAGGACGCATTCATAGACCTACCCGAGACTGTACTTTTTAGCCAGTCAGTCAGCATGTCAGTTTTTCTTGGTTTAATAACATATTACATATTGTTATATAGTGTGTATTAGCCTAAAAGTAACCAACCAACTTGTGTGTAAATGTGATTGATTTTATGCTCATTTGATTATCTTCTTGCAATCTATCGTGATATGAAACTGTCATAAAGAGTATGTGATATGAACATGTGATGAATACATGATTAGAATGGACATGTTTAGTTGAAGTTTTCCATCATGGTTTGCATGAGATTTTCTTTAGTTATATGCTTTCCGATGTTTCAATTAATTATTCATAAATTGCATACATGTTAGGAAAGATTTGTGACACGTCACTTACACCTTTGCACGATTAAGCACACCCTTCTTGGGGAATTGGGAGCTCTCTGCCAGTCATTTCATATTGGCAGACTAGCGATCTTTTCTTAAGACCTCTGTAAGTCTCCGTACTCTATGGATTCCCTCATAGAGACCGAGCTGGTTGTACCATGAAGTACCCTAGAGATAGAGAGCACTTGTTCTGCGTACAATCTGTCATTAGTCATCCTCGTGTCAAAACATTAATGAATTATGAAAATAAGATACATCGTTATGCCACCCAACTGATCTTTTGAGCTATTGTCATACCTTGACTCTATGAATAATCATGTCCTTATTACATTGAGTTTGTTATTGAAATTTTGTGGCCATAATGTGAATATGTTTGTTCGGCACAACTTAGGACTTCGGTCCATTTGACTAATGCCTGTGCAATAGGGGCCCTGTCTAGTCCTGGGGAGGAGCGCCCCAACGTACTTATTAACCGCAGGAGTATGGACTTATGGTGCTTGGTATAGCACAACGAATACGCAAGATTTGTGTGAATGTGCCTTCGCGTCTGATCACGTGAATATGTGATATCTATGTGAATATGGCCATTCCTTTTGATACGATTTACCCATGAACTTACATGTCCATTGTATATGAGATTCAATATTTGATTTGATATCATATTTGTTCTATTAGCTATTTGATTCGTTAGAAAAGCATGCATTATCATCATGTTCATATTTAGATCCTGCCTATTAAAATGTTAATCATGTATATTAGTGCCCGCACATTGAGATGTAAATCCTACTGAGCTAGTTCGCTCACCCTATCATCCTATCCTTTTCAGGTAGTGATGAGGATCTCGTGGTCCGATGGGATAGGGCATGAGTGAAGAGCACCCATCATATGAGGAGTTGAAAGTTTAGGAAATAGTTATTCGAGTAGTCTATGTAATAGTGAGACATTTTCAGAGTTTTATTTGAATAATGGACCTTTAGTTGGTTCTTCTTATGTAAGGTTTAACTAGTGGAATGAAGAGTACTTTTGATGACAATGTTATGGTCTCAATTGTGTTGTTATGTTTAATTGTGACTCTGCGCTACTCAACTATGATACGTCTATTTGTATTGTTCATGCATCCCGTATTTATTCCACTGCTAATATCGGGCATGACACATGACCAATTTTAGCAAGTTACCATGTGCTTATTTTAGCAAGTTCGGTAACAAGCAAGATAGATAGCGTAATCGACAAGTAGAGAGCATGGTCATTAAATTAAGATCATTTAGGATCATGTAAAAATGTTTATAACTTTTCCATGGGTTGATTAATGCATGATAACAGTAGACAACTTCGAATAGGAGCAACGGAACAAAGAAATGACAAAAAACGGACAAAGTATAGTTGGTTGCCTTCTATGGCAAAAGGCGACACAGCTCTTGTCATCTTCAATAGGCGACCAGAAGGTTGTTGCCTTTAAGGTCAAGAAGGCAATAGTCTCCCTATCTTCTTAACAAGGCGATAGTCTCCCTTTCACCTTCAGAAGGCGACAGGTCGTTCAATTGTATTCAGATAGGGGTGCGAGGTTGCCTTTTTTGCCCTTTTCCAACTCCGACTTGGTTGGGTTTGACACAGGGGTTTTTGAAAAATCAAACTCTAAGTATACAAATCTAAATTAAATGAAACTACTTTGTTAGTTAGGGGACTTCCTAATCAACCTACAGTAATGAGGAATTGGAAAACAGTGGTCGTTTAATACCCTAATAAGTCACAGGTGGACTATCTACATAAATTTGATAGGCTTGTTCGGGTCAATAATCTATCTATACTTGTTAAAAATTACGGAGAAATGAGTATATGAAAACTAGACTCATAAACAATATTCATGTTGAGTGCTCAGTCGGAAAACGACACACATAAAATGTAGAAACTTCGTAATACATGTAACGACCCCGAGAACCCGACCTTCGGCCCAAGCCGAGGACCCAATTTTTGCAATCGCCTCCCATGGATCTGGGGAGCCGGAAGGACAATAACATAAGTCTAACAGAATATGTAAAGGAATAAATGTCAACTACTAACTAGAAGCACACACGCGGAAGCAGAAAGAAAGCGAGACCACTGCATATCGCTCTAGGTACAGTCCCAACACACACACTAGTACAAGTAAAGATAGGGGAAGAACAAGTCCCTTAGGGCATACCCCGAGGGTGACGTACAACTAAAAGGGGAACCACTGCTAGCTACGGGGACGACGACTACCGCCTTGTCTCCTCCACCCGGCGTGCGCCCTGCCGCTGCTGAGAAGTCTTACCTAGAAAAAGGAAGGGATGAGCTTCACAACAGAAGCTCAATATGGACTAACATCTCCTACCGGCTCTAACAGGCAGAAGAATATATATATATATATATATATATATAATATATATATATATATATATATATATATATATATAATTAAAATAACAATAGTTATGTCTTCTATCTACGAAGGAAAGAGCGGAAGCAAGCTACTAACTAACACGGTACGGAGGACACCACTGTCGGAAACCCCGTACGACTGCACGTCGTGACCAGCACACGGCTGGCAACACAGGCAGAGAGAACCCTACCTGGACAAGAGACACTAACTATGGAAAACACTACCACCAATCAACCGTTAGGTGCGTCCACTCACGTTTTATCCTCGACCCAGGTCCAAACCTCCACGTCTCGTCAGAGTGACGCAGGAACACAAAGTAGCACATAGTAACCGCCGTAGTTTGGCCAGACTACAGTCCCACGTCTGGCCTCTCTAAGTAGTTCCGGGGACGTAAAGAGCAAGGCAGTAAGAAAATGACTGACTGGCCTGCGTCGGAAGGACTCCAAATGACCTCAGCATCCCAGACCAACCACGAGAACTCTGCAACGACTCAACACCGCTGTCCTAACCACCGTTTTCCCGTCCGCTCCAAAGTCTGTGACTCGAGCACGCCCGCCGCCCGGAGTACTCCCTCAACAGGCGCGCGGGCGGGGGTCCCAGGCAACGGTAACAACCTCTCTCATGGGACAAGCCCTCAAGTGCCGAGCACCGGGTGACCGACTAGTGTAGGACCGTACTAGGGAACTAGCACTGGTGCCACGGGTACAGTAAGAAGCGGAACGGCGAAGACTCCACAGAAAATGGAACTCCGCAAGACTTACCTGTCTCTGCTGTGGTCATGATGAATCGGGCCATCGCGACACTGTCACGACGCCCAAGGCTGTCGCGACACTGTTGGGACAGCTTAAGCCGTCGCGACCATGTCGTGACGCCCAAGAGTGTCATGATGGTGTTGCGGTGGCCTAGCCGGTCGCGACATCATCGCGACCTCTATAGCGGTCGCGTTCTCAGTCGAGGGGCGTCCCTGTGACGACCCAACCAGCAAACTGGCCCAACAACCGTGCCAGTTGGTAGACTTCCCAGGAAGGTCACCCATCCTGGGACTACTCCCAACTAAGCCCGCTTAACTTCAGAGTTCTTTTCCTGCTCGAGCTCTGAAAATGACTAGTCCGGTTGTTGGTAGTCTGCTGATTTAGTCCATTTAACATATTCTTATATGGGGTATTACAATCTACCCCTCTTATATAGCGACGTCCTCGTCGCTGCTCACACATAGCACACAATCAAACCCCAGGCAGGCAGGATTCTAGAGGTGGCCCCCACAGGTTCAAGAGGTGGCTCCCACTATGTAGCACTTTGCGCCATTATGACTTCAAGAGGTGGCTCCCATAGCGTAGCACTTTGTCCTGTGTGGCACTTAGTTCCTGCACTTCCGACTGGGTAAGGCTCTGATACCATTTGTGACGACCCAACCAGCAAACTGGCCCAACAACCGTGCCAGTTGTAGACTTCCCAGGAAGGTCACCCATCCTGGACTACTCCCAACTAAGCACGCTTAACTTCAGAGTTCTTTTCCTGCTCGAGCTCTGAAAATGACTAGTCCGTGTTGTTGGTAGTCTGCTGATTTAGTCCATTTAACATATTATTATATGGGGTATTACAGTCCCGGTGCAGTCCTCCCAAGGACCACCCCAAAACCAGTACAAACCATGCAAATAGGGGGAGGGAAGCATGGGAAACCTATGAGAACCTCTAATCAAGCCAAACCACCCTCAAAACCCCATAAAACATGGATTACAACGAATCTAGCTCGATGGAATCCTCACTCAACAAGAGCATGATTCTCACACCCCCAGAACCCCAAACCATGAAGAAACTACAATCTCAAGGGGGAAGGGAGCATGCTAGGACAAGAGGAGTCAAGGGTCCCTACCTCCAAGAGTAGAGCCGACCCATTGGGGCCTTCACGTCGGAATGGCCACCTCCTCCTCGCTCCAAGCTCCACGATCACGCCGCCTGCACGAACAGGGTGTCACCTCCCACCCCGAGCACCTCAAGAATGCTGAGAACCACCGGAGAAAAGAGAGCTCAGAGGAGGAAGAAGAAGAAGGACGAAGAGGAAGGAAAGGGGGAGAGGGGGAAATGGGGCGCCGGCCTCGGTTTTAAACCGATGGGCCCCAAGACGCGACGGGTCGGCCAGGCGCAACAACGAGCATGTCGCGACGGCCACCCACGGTGCGACACCAAAAGTGGTCAAACCTCGAAGACCGAGAGACAAGAACGCGACAGCTGACCAGGTTGCGTCAATGCTGTACGCACCTGACACCCGACAAGGCCCTTCTGACAGATAGGACAGCAGTCAAGTCGCTCAGAAAAAAAATTTGTGATGCCTTTAGATGGCACGACAAGAACGAGATGCCCACCCTCGTCGCGACCTGAACGCGACGGCCAGGTGTGTCGCCACATGAACCCTATCGCGATGGGCTCCCCCGTCGCGACCCTGAGGACAGGCAAGGGCCCATGAGGACCGGGTCTTACATCCTACCCCCCTTAAAGAAAATTTCGTCCTCGAAATTAGAGAGAAACTCAATTTCAACAGGAAGCAATGCCAAAAAGGAAAACAACGTACCGATCAATTAAACAAATACGGGAACTGCTCTCTCATCTCATCCTCGTGCTCCCATGTGGCCTCGCCACCAACGCGGTTCTCCCAGACAACCTTGACCAGCGGAATCTACTTTCTGCGCAACTGCTGCACTCTACGGTCCACAACTCTGACCGGGTACTCTGGCACTGACAAGTCCGGCGCTACCTCAAGCTGCGAGTAATCCAACACGTGCGATGGATTTGCAATGTACCTCCTGAGTTGCAATACGTGAAAAACCTCGTGCATCCCTGCCAACTCTGCCAGAGGACGCAATCTATACGCGACCTTTCTGATCCTCTCTATGATAGGAAAAGGCCCAATATACTCAGACTGAGCTTCCCTTCCTGCCAAACCTCATAACACCCTTGGTCGGCGAGACCCGTAAAACACAAGGTCATCCATGCTGAACTGCAACGGTCTCCTGCAGATGTCTGCATAGCTCTTCTCTCTGCTCTGTGATGTCTGAAGCCTCTGCCTGACTAGACTGACTATGTCTGCACACTGTTGCACCATCTCTGGTCCCAAAAGCTGCCTCTCACCGACCTCAAACCAGTGAAGTGGTGTCCTGCACGGCCGACCATACAAAGCCTCGTATGGTGCCATTCTAATGCTCGAGTGATAATTATTGTTGTATGCAAACTCTACCATCGGAAGGTGGACTCCCAGTACCACTCCATGTAGGATCGAATAGATGGATGGATCAGATCTAGAAGGGGGGTGAATAGATCTGACACCAAATAATGCGGAAGCTTAAGCAATTCAAAATTGCTTCAAATTAGAGATCAATTTACACAACCAATTTGCTGATCTAAAGTGTGAGTGTGTGTAGATGATGTGTGAGGCAATTCAACAATTAGTGTGAGTGCAAAATCCTATGCAAGCATCTAACGCAGACAAGCAGATCAAACCATTGCATATAATTTTTTAGGTGGTTCGGAAATCACACCAGTGATTCCTACGTCCACCCCTAACACAGTGAGGACACACTACTCAAATTTAAGTACAACTCACACTGGAGCAAGACGACTCCAACACACTTGAGCTTGACGGCTCACACACAAACTCCAGAGCACAACTACTCCAGAACCTGAGCACACTTGCTCAACCACACATTGAGTGTTCAACTCACCACAACCGAGCTCGATGGCTCACAAAACACAAGCTAGATCAAGACCAACATAAATCAGATCCTCTATAAATGATCTGATTCAAGACAGATTCATTCACAAAAATTTATGCAACACTTTATGCACAAATCTCATGGATGAATCAGAAGAACAAGTTCAGAATAGTGGGAAATAGATACAGTATTTGTGTTCTTCGATGGAGATTTCTCGCAGAAGGTTGAATTTAAGAAACTTGGTGAAGCCCTTAATCACTTGGCGATGCTCTGCTCCAATGGCCTCTGAATCACCAGAAATTCTCTTCATTGCTTGCTTCTGCTAGATCTGCTCCTTTGAGAAGTGCTCCAACTCCTTCTTCAGAGCTCTCCTTCACTCCCTCGTGCTTTTTCAAGGAAGGAGATGGATCACCGAAGCAACGAGATAGGCAAGAGCAGAAGATGCCTCTTTTTTTGCCGCCAGAAACTTTCACTGGAGTTTTCTGGATTCTTCTTGTTGGGGGACCAATAATTGGGAATATATAAAGCCCCATAAGTCCAATAGTACCCTTGGAGTGCGTGGGCACACGATCCAAGACAACTTCCCTTGAACCCCAAGCGGCCACGTGTCAGATAAATCAGGGGTTAAGCTTCAGCCGAAGTGTGTCGACACCACTTTGCCTGTGTGTCGACACCCTGTCCCAAACACAAAACAAGTCTCCTGGAAACTGGAACTAGTGTCGACACCACCAATGAGTGTGTCGACACCACTTGACCCTGTCTTCAAAAAGGGCTTCTGGGACAGTGAGCCAGTGTCGACACCACCAAGGGATGTGTCGACACCACTATGGCAAACTTGTGTAAATTTGAAAATATTGAATGTAAATCATTAACACATGATATTATCATCAAAGTACGAGATATGAAATATAAAAACATGTTACTTAGGCATTGTTGTGACATGAAAATATGTGTAACATGTTCTACACATTACTCACAAAATCACAAAGTGTCATCATCAAAACTAGGGAGAGACAAATATTAATTGAATAATTCCAAACACACTCAAACCAACACTCCAGTCCAAACAGCATGCTCTCATCATATCCTCCAAAGTCTGATAGTTCTCTCTGGCTGCCCATCTGACTGCGGTGATACGCTGAACTCAGTCTCAACTCTGTACCAACAGCTCTCTGCAAACTACGCCAAAACAAAGAAGTGAACCTTGGATCTCTTTCGGAAACAATCGAAACTGGGTTCTGTGCAACGGAACTCGGTCCACATACAGTCTGGCGAGCCTATCCACTGACCAAGACATCTTGACTGGAAGGAAGTGCGCTGACTTGGTCAACCGATCCACAATCACCCAAATACCATCATGCCTCTGCGGAGTACGGGGTAAACCAACCACGAAGCCCATGGTGATGTCATACCACTTCCACTCGGGAATGGGTAACGACTGCAGCTCACCACCCGGACGCTGATGCTCAGCCTTCACCTGCTGACAGGTAAGGCAATGAGCGACAAACTCTGCCCGCCCCTCTTCATCCCTGGCTACCAGAAGAACCTCCTCAGGTTGTGGTACATCTTGGTGGAACCAGAATGAACAGCATATCTCGACCGGTGTGCCTCTGACAACAGCACCTGGCGCGCATCACAGGGAATGTACAATCTGCCTCTGAACCTGACCTCACTGTCCTCGTCCAGTTCAACATCTGGCATCTGCAAAATATCTGCCAACTCTAGGTCTGCCTATTGTGCCTCCAACACCTGACGGTACACTGACGGACGAACTGACAAATTGGTCATCACTACACGGTCTCTGCGCCTCGAAGGGTAGAAAACTCCCTGAGACAAGTCCTCAAACAGCCTCCACTCTCTGACCATCAACGAACTCAAGCGAGCACGCCTGCTCAAAGCATCTGCTACGACGTTAGCCCTTCTCGGGTGATAGAGAGGGTAAGGTCGTAGTCCATCAGGTACTCTATCTATTTGTGTTGCCTTAAGTTCAGATCCTTCTGAGTGAAATATACTGCAAACTCTGATGGTCGGTGAAGATCTCGAATGCTTCACCGTACAAATAGTGACTCCACAACTTCAGAGCGAACACACATTGCTGCCAACTCTAAGTCGTGGGTAGGGTAGTGCTCCTCATGCTTCTTCAACTGCCGGGAAGCATAGGCGACGACCCCACCATGCTGCATCAGCACTACACTCAAACCTAACCTCGACACGTCAGTGTAGACCACAAAATCTCCGCTACCTGACGGCAAGACCAACACTGGCGCTAAAGTCAACCTCATATTCAGCTCCTGGAAACTCCGCTCGCAGTCCTCAGTCCAAATAAATCTGGCCTCAAGTCTGGTCAATCTGGTCAACGGCTCTGCAATCCTGGAAAAATCTTGGATGAACCTCCTGTAATAGCCTACCAAACCCAGAAAGCTGCAAACCTCTAACACCGAAGTGGGCTGCTCCCAAGACAACACTGCCTCAACCATGACAGGGTCCACTGCCACACCCAAACCTGAGATAACGTGCTCGAGAAAGTGCACCTCCCTCAGCCAAAATTCGCACTTTTCGAACTTGGCATAAAGTTGGTGACTCCGCAATGTCTCTAGCACGATCCTCAGATGCTCCTCGTGCTCCTCCTCCGAAGCCGAATAGACCAAAATGTCATCTATAAAGATGACCACAAACCTTCCAGGTACTCACTGAACACCCTATGCATCAAATCCATAAAAGTTGCGGGTGCATTTGTGAGCCCAAACGGCATCACGATGAACTCAAAGTGACCGTACCTCGAACGGAAAGCTGTCATGCCAATATCCGACTCTCTGCTCCTCACTGGTAGTAGCCTGATCTCAAGTCAATCTTCGAGAACACCCGGCTGACTGCAACTGGTCAAACAAGTCATCGATCCTCGGCAATGGTAATTGTTCTTCACTGTTAGCTGGTTCAGCTGCCTATAATCGATGCACAATCTCAAGCTGTCATCCTTCTTCCTCACGAACAGCACTGGTGCTCCCCACGATGAACGACTCGGACGGATGAAACCCAGCTCAAGCAACTCCTGCAACTGGCGTTTCAGCTCGCGCAACTCAGCCGGAGCCATCCAGTAGGGTGCCTTAGACAAAGGCATCGTACCAGGCAAAAGCTTAATGGAGAACTCTACCTCCCGCTCAGGCGGAAACCCAGGTAGATCCTCCGGAAAAACATCAAAGAACTCACAAACAATAGGTACATCAAAGACCGATGGCCCACTAGGCTCAAAGAAAACAAATAGAAGTAGGATATGCTATGCAACCATCGCGGATCAAATGACAAGCTTTACAGAAAGAAATGAAAGGTCGATGGATAGACCGGATACCTCGGAAGCAGAGAACAGGAGCTCCAGGTATCTCAAACTGAACGGTCTTCCGCTGACAATCCACCACAGTTGAGTGAGCCTCCAAACAGTCCATGCCTAGAATGACGTGAAATTCACGAAGCTATAATGCGTACAACCTGGCTGGCAACTGGTGTCCCTGGACCTCAACTGTGACGCTCTCCAGGTAACCGAAAGATCCCATGTAATCACCGTACGGGAGATCGACCATCACATCACACTGCCTCTCAGGGGTGTGACGAACCAGAGACTCATAAAACTCCTCGAAAGCAAAACAAAGGGAAGCACCGAGATCAACCAAAACATGAGCAGCTCTACCAAGGATGGGCAAGGTAATTATAATCAGGTTCGACGCCTCGGCCTGCTCCCTGGTAAGAGCCATCACGTGGCCACGTCCACGCCCATGCTGCGGCGCCTGCTGGGGCTGCTGCTACTGCGGCAGCTACTGGTGCTGTGAAAACTACTGCTACTACTGGTACGGCTGGAACTACTGAGGCTGCAAATGGTACTACCCCCTGCTGCTGCTGACGAGGTGCCTACTGCTGGGGAGGGAACTGGTACTGTGGTAGCTGTTGTGTGTACTACACTGGATGCTGCAGCTGCTGGACTTGCCCCATTGGGCAATCCCTCCTGAAGTGGCCCGGCAAACCACAAGTGTAATAGACTACCTCCTACCTGCCCTACTCGGCTCCCTACTGGACTGACTGCTCCGTAAATCTCAACTGATGCTTCTGCTGTCGACTCCGTCCACCCCCGCGAGTAGTCATCTGCCGGAACTTCGAGCGCAGACTGGAACTGCCCGAACTGCCCGAGCTCGAAGAAGAAGAAGTCACACTGCCACGACTACCTGCGGGGCATTGAGACGGCGAGGACCTGGAAGAGGCTCCTCCCTGCTGCTGCTACTGCTGAGGCTGCCAGGTCTCTCTCTCCAAGGTGGTGGCCTTAGCCACGGCCTCTCCCAAAGTGGCACACATATGAGCAGTCATGCCCCACCTCAAATCTGGCCTCAGTCCTGCAATAAACCTCTCTGCACAAGCTTGCTCGCTGCTGGCAACATGAGCAACATGCCTCAACAACCGGACGAACCTCTAGTGGTACTGAGTAACTATCAGATCGCCCTGAACCAACTCGTGGAACTGATCTCGTCTCTCACGTCGAGCGTAGTCAAGAAAATATTCGCCGTGAAAGACCCCCAAAATCGCTGCCACGTAATCTGATCCAAACACTGCCCTAGAAGTGGGTCTGCCGCTGAACTCTCCACCACTCATGGGCTGGCCCCTTTAGCTAATACACTGGCAGTCTGACCTGGTCCTCCTCGGCGTACTCCATAGTCTCAAACGTGTGCTCCAACGCATGTGTCCAACTCTCTGCCTTGTCTGGATCATACTCACCGAAAAACATCGGTGGTCAGAGATGCAAGAACCTCTCCAAGAGGGAGGTCTGTCCTCAGTGACAGTCGTCTCCTCCGACCAGCCAAGGTACTCCAGTACCCGACGCCTGCTGAACTGCTGGCTGCTCCACCTCCGGATCTACCTGCTGCACTGGTACTACTGGGGGAGGTACTGGAGGCTAACCTCCCGCTGCTGCCTACCCAGGCTGCCATCCTCCCTGGTACAGGGTCCTGAAGAACTGCTCAGCCATGGGGAACCAATTCGGGTATTGCTGTGGCTAAGGCTAGTACCACTGCTGCTGCCGCCCGCCTGCTGCTGCTGCTGCCGCTACTCCCTGAGGCTGCGCCATAGACTCCTCTACTGACACATCCTCCTGAACCTGCCCCTGCGCGGGTATATCCGACTCATCCTTCTGCTCCATCAGCTCTCTGGCCTGCCTACGCCTGAATGGAGCCATTTCCTGCACGACACACAACCAACAAGGTTAACAATACCAACTCGGCGGCTAGCAGCGTACTTGTACTACTGTTGGGACTTTCTTTTGCAATTTAAATCCACTACAAGTCCTGTCAGACTCTCGCTCTGATACCAACTGTAACAACCCCGAGAACCCGACCCTCGGCCCAAGCCGAGGACCCAATTTTCGCAGTTTCCGCCCACAGATCCGGGGACCCGGAAGGGCTATAATGCAAGTCTAACAAAATAAGTAAAGGAAATAAACATCAACTGTTAACTAGAAGCACACACGCGGAAGTAGAAAGAATAGAGAGACCGCTACGTATCGCTCTAGGTACAATCCCAACACACACACTAGTACAAGTAAAGATAGGGGAAGAACAAGTCCCTTGGGGCATACCACGAGGGTGATGTACAACTAAAAGGGGGAACCACTGCTAGCTACGGGGACGATGGCTACTGCCCCGTCTCCTCCGCCCAGCGCGCGCCCTGTCGCTGCTAAGAAGTCTCACTGGGGAAAAGGAAAGGATGAGCTTCACAATAGAAGCTCAGTAGGGACTACCAATCTCCTACTGGCTATAACAGGCAGAAGAACATATATATACATATATATAATTAATTAAAATAACAACAGTTATGTCTTCTACCTACGAAGGAAAGAGCGGAAGCAAGCTACTAACTAACACGGTACGGAAGGACACCACGGTTGGAAACCCCATACGACTACACGTCGTGACCACCACACGGCTGGAAACACAAGCAGAGAGAACCCTATCTGGACAAGAGACACTAGCTCCGGAAAACACTACCACTAGTCAACCGGTCAGGAGCGTCCACTGACGTCTTATCCTCGACCCAGGTCCAAATCTCCACGTCTCGTCAGAGTGACGTAGGAACACAAGTAGCACAACAGTAACTGTCGTAGTCTGGCCGGACTACGGTCCACACCTGGCCTCTAAGCGGTTCCGCGGCCATAAAGAGCGAGGCAATGAGAAAAGGGCTGACTGGCCTACGTCGAGAAGGACTCCAAACGACCTCGGCGTCCCAGAACAACCACGAGAGCTCTGCAAACGACTCAACGCCACTGTCCTAACCACCGTTTTCCCCTCCGCTCCAGAGTCCGTGACTCAAGCACGCCCGCTGCCCAGAGTACTCCCTCAATAGGTGCTTGGGGACGGGGGTCCCAGGCAACGGTAACAACCTCTCTCACGGGACAGGCCCTCAAGTGCCGAGCACCAGGTGAGCGACTAGTGTAGGACCATACTAGGGAACTAGCACTGGTGCCATGGGTAGAGTAAGAAGTAGGAATAGCGAAGACTCCACGAAAAATGGAACTCTGCAAGACTTACCTGTCTCTGCTATGGTTGCGATGCATCAGGCCGTCGTAATAATGTTGTGATGCCCAGGGCTGTCGCAACACTGTTGGGGAGGCTCAAGCCGTCGTGACCATGTCACGACACCCAAGAGCATTGCGATGATGTCACGAAGGCCTATCCGGTCGCGACATCATCGCGACCTCTATAGCGGTTGCGTTCTCAGCCAAGGGGCGTCCCGGTGCAGTCCTCCCAAGGACCACCCCAAAACCGGTACAAACCATGCCAATAGGGGGAGGGAAGCATGGGAAACACTATGAGAACCTCTAATCAAGCCAAACCACCCTCAAAACCCCATAAAACATGGATTACAACGAATCTACGCTCGATGGAATCCTCACTCAACAAGGGCATCATTCTGACGCCCCCACAACCCAAAACTATGAAGAAACTACAATCTCAAGGGGGAAGGGAGCATGCTAGGAAGAGAGGAGTCAAGGGTCCCTACCTCCAAGAGTAGAGCCGACCGTTGGGGCTTAACGTCGAAATGGCCACCTCCTCCTCACTCCAAGCTCCACGATCACGCCGCCTGCACGAACGGGGGCGTCACCTCCACCACGAGCACCTCAAGGATGCCGAGAAACCACTGGAGAAGAGAGAGCTCGGAGGAGGAAGAAGAAGAAGGATGAAGAGGAAGGAAAGGGAGAGAGGGGGAAATGGGGCGTCGGCCTCGGTTTTAAAACCGATGGCCCCAAGACGCGACAATGAGCATGTCGCGACGCCCCTAGGCATCGTGACCATGTCGCGACGACCACCCACGGCGCGACACCAAAAGCGGTCAAACCTCGAAGACCGGGAGATAAGAACGCGAGGACTTGACCAGGCACGTCAACGTTGTATGCACCTGATACCCGACAAGGCCGTTCTGACAGATAGGACAACGGTCAAGTCGGTCAGAAAAGCAGTCGCAACGCCTTCAGACGGTGCGACAAGAACGCAATGCCCACCCCTGTCGCGACCTAAACGTGGCGGCTAGGTGTGTCGCCACACGAACCCTGTCGCGACGGGCTCCCCGTCGCGACCCTGAGAACAGGGCAAGTGCCATGAGGGCGGGTCTTACAATACAGATCAAGGTTTTAAGGACAAAAATAACACTATGATGATAGTGGATTTAATTCGATGAATCAACTAGATAAAAATTGGGTTAAATAGTATAAACATAATCTAAACAGGTGTATGCAAGCATGTTGGAGTTTAATTAGATTTGGCTTAGAGACAACCTACCTTGGAGTAATAAAAACAAGTCGTCCTCCAGAAACCCTAGATCGATAGGCTAGAGAAGAATGCCTATTAATGCTCACGAACTACTGTGTGAAAATTGGGTAAAATAGTATCATATGAAACTAGACTCGAAGATATTTCTAGAGGTATGTGGTTTGTTAGGTTTGGTCGAGGTTTCACTAACCTTTGATGGTAAACAAGAAGGGTCTGTGCACAGGCGCTAAGGCCCAAGTTGAAGGAGAGCACAAAGTCCTCTCTGCACAAGCCTTCATCTCAGAATTCCTAGCCTCCAAAGCCTTCAAAGAAATCTATAGCAACCCTAGGGTCCTCCCAAAAAGAGAGGTGGTTTATTTATAGAGGGATGTGTCTTTAGGAGTCTTAATTAACCCAAGGTACGAGTTTGGGAAATCACTTCCATCCTTGGAGATTTCTCTCCCAATTCATGATGGTGGCACAATAGGAAACTTTCTATAGGTAGTACCCTCGAATTGGGATCGATTTGGAGTCCAATAAGTGTGTATTTGGTGAGAATTTAACCCTTTATTCTCCTTAGTTAGAAATTTCGAATTTCGGGTTATTTTCTATCTTGAATTTATTCATGTCCTTAGAGACATCTCTTGGCCGTTTCTATTTTTGGGACATTAATACCCATTGTTTGAAGTCCACAATAGTTTTATTTTGATTTTCGACTTATTTCTTAATGAGGGCAATAAGTAGCAATAATCCTTAAACTTGATCCAAAATATTTTTCTTGGCCCAAATTTCTTTATGGGTCATTAGAAAATATCATTTAGAGTCTAACTCTTATTCTTGTGGAATTGTAATGTATTTTTGCACATGTGATAACGGTGCATGAGTTATTACTACTTCGGATTATTAAATTGCCATTTTTTTAATTTATCCCTCATTTTCCATTATGGTATTTCTGAGGTGCCACACTCCTCCTCAGATTCATCTACTTGGATCAGGCATCACCAAGTGGGACAGCTGGGCGGCAAAGTTGCATGCTGAGTCGGCGACAACGGTGCACCTGTATAATAATATAGTAAGCCGCGCATCAAGGGATGAAGAGTGACAGAAACTAGGGGACCTCCAACCCTTAATTACCTTGAGGCTCAGGGAGCACCAACCTAAATGACGCCAGATTATCCACAGTGACCAAATCATTCATGCTCACGGAAATCTTCTTGAGGATGACATTTCGTACCCAATGATATCGGTCAGTGGGGCTTCGCCTGAAGCACAAGATGATTCAAGATTTGGGATCATGGCGAAATCCTACTTTGGATCCCCCTGACACCTAGACAACGAGAATTAACAAGACTTCCACCCTATATGGGAAAACTTGAATCATGTAGGTCGACTCTAGTGCAGATTGCGGAAATAGGTGAAGATGGGAACCTCAGGTTCAAAGGACAACTTCCCGTAGGCAATGATGAAAGAAAAAAGAACAAGTATGAGTTCAACACTAGATGCACAGCCGCCAAACCACCGTAAAAGTGAGCAGGGAAGACAGGAAGGTATGTATAGGAACATGGAGACCTGACTCTAAGGCTAGATGATGAAGGCAGATAGCTCCCAAGCAAATGGCCATACACGTTTCGATGGAGGAAGGGCAGGCCAGTTCATAACTAAGGAATGTCGTATTTGGAGGCTAGGTCTACTAACTTTGACTCTCGTATAGCGATAAAAGTATGACGGCTATGGATATTTATGCCCAATAAGGCTCCATATTCAGATCCGCCTCCGCGAACGGACCGAAGTCTCGCAAGGGATATCTCACACAAGTGTCCAGTAAGAATTATAAAGACAACATTATAGTATAAGACACAAGAAAGTACAAGTGCTCATATCTGTAAATCACATTGTACAACTGTCCCAATACATTATTACATGTCCAATATAAAAGTACAACTACTGGGGCATACCCCGAGGGAGCACAAGCTCACACAACACGACTACAACTCAACTGCTGGTGGTACTAGTCTACCACAACGTCTCCACAAGTCACACAAACGGCAAGCCTGAAAAGAACTGTAGGGGAGTGAGTCTCAAGAAGTCACAGGCTCAGTAGGGGCCACCCAAAACCACGCATAACACTGAAGACCCTCAACCCCAGAGGGTCTCACTGGCAACTCTAAAAGCAAACCATGGCATGCTCACAACATTTATAATAAATAACAGCTTAAATAGTAAATCATAAACAAATACATATTCCCGAAAAAGAAAGAGGAACAACAGGACTAGCACAGCAATACTAGTTCACTCCTAACTGAAAACGCTAGGCACTGGCCTCACAGGCATACTACCTTAACAACTGGTCGCCTAAGCTACAAGCCCCACAGGCAAACCACTACCTAGGCTACAAGCTTCACAGGCGAACCTCAAACACACTGGTACAGAACCGCTGATCAAGAGCTGGTCCGTTCTACCCCAAACCACGATATGTCGAAAGCCACACATAAGGTAGCAGGACTGGCTATAGTAGGCCAATCCATCACACATTAAAACCACAATCGCAATCTACCAAGAAAGGGTAGAACATAATGAGTGGAAGGTCACACCATACGACCACAACTTCAAAACTTGAAAAGACTGGTACACAAGTACCACCACAAAGCACTATCCACCAGAGTACAGGTACCCACTACACGAGGTACCACCATGGAAACCACAACCAAACTAGTGCCATCACAAGGCACTCCATCACAGGCAAAACCTTAACACAACTGTGCCAACAATTGGGCACACCACACGAGTCAAACCACAACCAGTGAGTCTTCGCTCACCAACCACAACACTAGTGCCAACACCAGGGCACAACCCAACGGTAAAACCACAACCACGAGTCACACACAAGCCACCATCAGTGGCAAAGCACGAGTCGAAAAGGTACGATGCCACACACAGGAACGGACTACTAGTCATGACGCCAGTATCCAACCCGGACAACACAACACAAAAACTACCTCTCAGTCTCGCAGTCACGGAGGAAAGGTCCAACTGCCGGCCACAAGCACAAGCCAAAGAAGAGTGGAGACCAACCAACCCACACCTCCAGCCAAACACCCTGCAGACCATGTCTGGCACCTTTAGGGACTCTGGCTAAGCTCCCTAAAGTGAGGCACCGGGAAAACAGGACTAGCTGGGGACCAGTGTCGATAGGTGTCCGTAACTGTAACACCCCGAAAAAAATTTATTTGTGAAAAACATGAATAATAAAGTTACTGGAACTAAGCATTAATCTTAAATTGAAATAATGATATTTGGGAATGATTAGTATTAATTAATGTACCCCCAGTGTCGTACTCAGACGTGTGCGCTCCCACAGGGCGACACTGAAAATTTGTAACGAAACAAAAATCAGAGAACACCATAATTCTAGAAAAATGTGGAGATATCAGAAAGGTAAATATCCTAATTTTTCGACATTCGGATTTTGAGATTAAGTCGACGAGATCATTTTCCGGGTGATTTTACCTACCGTAAAAATATTCTAAAAATTAAAATAAAATCATCATAATTTGTAAAACCATCATATTTGTCTATGGTTGAAATTTTAGTACAAACGGACTTTGTTTGGACATGTTTCATCACTCTAATGGACTAGTTGAATTATGGAGTATTTACGGTAACCAATTTTTGTGTTTATTTGAGTGCTTACGTGTGAATCCTTGAGGAGGCAGCACACATTAGGATAAGGATGAAACATGAGTTAAACCTCTTAAAACGTGAGGATTGAGGTGTAAGGGAGTCAGAGGAAGCATGAACCAGGCATAAGCAGTAAAAACCCAATGGGTTTACTGTTACACCAGTGCGTGAACGTGTCCCTTGCATGGAAACTGGCTTGGCTATAAACACCCATTCCCCTCCCTTCATACGTACCTTTTCTACACCCTTTGTACCCTGCCCCTATTCTTGTTTCACATACTCCTTGCTGCTAGAAGGTTGCTGGAGGAGCTACGGAGTTCCTGGCTTCATAGCTACTGCAACTATTTCGTTTGCTCTTGTGGCAACTATAGCTACTTCTACTTGGAGTCAACTTCTGTTGAAGTTACTGTCATGGCTAGCAAACCATCAACTTGGGTGGAATTTCTTTCTCTACTGGGTTAGACTCTTTTGACAAGAGTACGTGAGAGTTCAGTTGCTTAGTAAGGTAGGATTCATCTCCGTCTGGTTTAGTTTGTCCTCCATACGTGACAAGGAATTCTTATGAACAGATAAGTTGTAAACTTGTGATTCTCTGTTTTCTTTCCAGTCATGGTAGAATTATTCTTGTGGGAGAGGAACAACTTTGTTCTATTTTAGAAATCGATTCTTATCTTCTTCCTCCACCCTTAATTCATGTTCATGATATAGAGTTCTGTTAGAAGTCTAAATATCCTTAGAACAGTGTGAGGATTTTTGTTTAGATGGTTGATACTTTAAGTCTTGATTTAGATCCATGAAACACTGAGTTTTAGTGTTTATCTTGTAGGAATCTTCCAACAAACCATTGCTATCAAGACCATACTTCCAGGACTACACTAGTTTAGTTCTAGCTAGACAAGTTTGAGTTGCAAACCTCTTGTTCCATCTTGCTTGTTTAATTGATAAACCACTGTGAGAACTACAATTAGACTCTTCCATTAGATATAAATCACTCCTTGATTCATAGGTTCCATAGTTAGAATGTTTAGAGTGGATTCAAAGCTCTTTTGAAAGGAAAATTGACGGCTGTCGACAGGCAGACCTAGCTGTGACAGGCCAGTCTCCTAGAACTTCAACACATCTGGGACTGTGGCTAGCTGTCGACCGACATCTTGAGCTATCGACAGGTAGAAACAGAACCAGCAAAACTGAGCTCTGGCTGTGGTATCTGTCGACAGCCCCTTCTGGCTGTCGACAGCTACTATCCTGAATTGCATTTCAGCAACTTTTCATGGTAGAACTCTTGCTTAAACTTCGTCCTAATAGCTAGCAAGTACCCCTTAATTACTTTGGTATCTACTGTCATTCTACTGTAAAGATTACCTACTTGGTGTACCTACTCACCTTGATTATCCTTGAAGTTCTCAACTACGAATGGTACTCCATTAAGTCTATTCTCTGTATTCGCTAACCAAGTTCACAAAACCTGATCACCTGAGAGTTCATATGCTTGAACACCTTATGAGATGTGAATAATTATGATGACATTATTGGGTCCTTGGACCCCCTTGATTAATATGTCTGTGCAAATAGGGCTGGTCCAGTCCTGGGAGGAGCACCCAAATTCATTTTCGGACCACGTGGACTGATAAAGGGCGTCGGGATGTCTGGCATTGCATCAAATACTTTTTTACTATGGTCATCATAATTCATGTACTATGTAATTGTTAAGTGAGCTAATGTTTGAGCTATATACCTGAACATGCCTGTGTTTTATAATCACTGTGTCGAGTTTATGTTTGGTATTTGATCATGTCTCTTTGATATCCGTTTTATCCTTGCCTTGACTATCGTGTAATCACCCTTGAATTATGGATTTGAATTTACTGAGCTAGTTAGCTCACTATTTCCTACTCTTTTCAGGTACCTCAAATGGGTGAAGTTTAAGGGCATGTGTGCGAGGGCAATGGACGTGTTAAGTCGAGCCATCTTTTACTGTTCTTTTTAAATAATATGAGACAAGATGTATTGAGTAGAGTTTGTTTTTAATTTACTCCTCACTTAGTTGTTATGAGGAGTACTTGTATATTAAGACTTCCGCATACCACGTATGAATAGCAAATTAATATTACCTTTTGTGCCTATTTTCTGTCACTTCCGATAAATAGCCTTTATTAGGACGTGACAGATAATTTGGTATCAGAGCATTAGTTCGATAAACCTAGGGATAATCATGAGTTAGGGGTAGAAATTGGATTAGTTAGTATGATTTTGTAACCATATAAATGCTTAACTTGATATTGTTTCAGTATGGATATGAATGCCCAAGAGAGGATGGTAGCAGCACTAGAAATGATACGATAGGATATAGAGCTATATGCTCAAGCCCAGCAAGAAGCCATATACAAATCAAGGAAGAAGTACTAACTTGACTGTGGGCATGTTCTTTGCCGGCAATCCTCGTGTTCCTGGACAGTTATGGCTCAAGTCATGTATAGGTTGGACAATTAAGGCTGGGGCAAGATATGTTGCTCCATCAGTTGAGGGTTATTGGAAGCATGACAGTTGCGGCAAGGGAACTGTACCACGGAGTTGGAGGAGAACAACAACAACCATCAGTGGAGTTGTTATAGACCTGACCCAAATCTAGGAAGGGATTAGGCAGCTTGTCTTTTGTAACCTCTCTTTTGTCTAATGCGAATGTGTATATAACTCCCATATGTATGGGGAGTGAGAGGTTAGTGGAAGTATGTTTTGTAATATGGGAAAGTTAAAAGGAGGAGACTGCAGGGAGATGCAGTGACGTTATGAAATAGTATGTTTGATGTAAAATATGATGAATGCAAGTTTGGGTAGATTGTGAAATTAATGAATGTCCTATTGAATGTTCAGATACTTTCTAATTTTGTCATGGACGGAGGTGACACTAACTGGAGGAAAATGGAAAGTACAATGCATGACTTGACTCGGGTGATGAAATCAGTGGCTAGAAATAACAGCCATAACGGGACAAGTCTATTCAAGGATTTCGAAGCTTAGATCCCCGAGATTTGCAGGAAGCACAGACCCGGATGAGGCTGAAAATTGGCTAAAATACATTGAAAGGATATTCACAGTGATCAAATGCACCGAAGAAGAAAAGATTCGGTGGTGACTTTTCAGTTGGATGAGACGCAAGAGCTTGGTGGGAAACAATAGAATCCACGTTGGAGGATCCGACCCAATTAGTTGGGAGGAATTTGTGGAGTTGTTTAACGATCAATACTTCTGAGGTAGTTCAAGAGAAGAAAGTGAATGAATTTCCGGTTGAAACAACTAAGGATGTCGGTATCAGAGTATGAGGCTCAATTTGCCGGTTGTCAAAGTATGCCCACATCTTGTATCCACAGAGAAATTGAAGGCTAAGAGATTTATGAATGGATTGCGTCCCAATTTATTACGCAGCTAACTCCTCACCTAATCATACTTATTCAGAAATGGTTAAGAAAGCCTTGCACTGGAAGCTGAAAATGAAGCTGTGGATAAGATTAGAGGGAAATCTGGAGAAGGATCTTCAGATCGAAAAAGGAAGTATGAGTCGAGGAATGCCCGAAGGCTCAGCAAACTGCTAAGAAGGCAGGCAAAGCTCCGGTAGGGAGTAAGGATGTTTGTAAGCATTGCCATCGCATCGGGCATAAGGTGAGAATTGTTGGCGTAAGTTGGGCGCATGTTTCCGTTGTGGTAGTACTCAACACGAATCTGGATTGCCCAATGCCCAAAACAACACCAACAAATAAAAACCGCCAAGTAAAGCAGGTAGACTGCAAGCCATTCAAGATGTGGAACCTAAATCCCCGCAGGAAGGCGGATTGATTGAAGGTACTACTAGTAAACTCAAAACCTGTGTATGTGTTGTTTGATTCTGGAGCTACACATTATTTATTAGCTATGAGTTTGCTAAATTCTTGGAAGTAAAGTCAGTTCCATTACCCACACAACTGGAAGTTGCAACTCCTTTAAGTGAGGGTAAAAAGCTTAAAGAATATTACCCTGCTAGTCAGATCATGGTCAAAGGACATGATTTACCCGGTGATTTGATATGTTTAGAAATGTGGGATTATGATGTAATCCTTGGGGTTGATTGGTTATCTAAATACCATGCAAAATTAGATTGCCAATTGAGACAAGTGACTTTCTTAGGAGAGGAAATTTATCCATGATTTTTATAAACCCCAAACCAAAAGAATACCAATAATTTCAGCAGTGAAAGCTTGTAAATTAGTACGGAAAGGTTGTCAAGATACTTGGCTTCTGTAACCCTATTAAATCAGGATATCACGGGATCGGAAGATATTTCGATAGTAGGGAATTTCTTGATGTTTTCCCTGAAGAGCTACCTGGCATACCACCTAATAGAGAGGTGAATTTTTCAATTGAATTGGTACAGGAGCTACGCCAATTTCTAGAAACACCCTACAGAATGTCAATAGAAGAACTGAAAGAACTAAAAAGGCAATTGTTAGAATTGATAGAGAAGGGATTTATTAGACCCAGTACCTCACCTTGGGGTGCTCCGGTACTGTTTGTTAAAAAGAAAGATGGATCTATGTAGTTGTGTATAGATTATCGACAATTGACTATAAAGAATAAGTACCCACTTCAAGAATTGATGATCTATTTGATCAGTTGTCTGGAGCTCAGTGTTTCTCCAAGATTGATTTAAGGTCCGGATATCATCAGCTTAAAATTCAAGAATCATATATTTCATAAAATTGTTTTCGAACAAGATATGGACATTATGAATTTATGGTGATGCCGTTTGGATTGACAAATGCACCAGCTGCATTATGCGCCTGATGAATGATGTGTTCAGGTCTTATTTAGATCAATTTGTAGTTGTATTCATTGATGATATACCGATCTACTCAAAAGTATGGAGGAGCATGAAACTATCTACGGATCACTTTGCAATCATTACGGGACAATAAGTTATATGCAAAGTTTAGCAAGTGTGAATTTGGTTGAAGGAAGTGATGTTCTTAGGACACATTATTCTAAAGAAGGTCTATCAGTAGATTCTTCAAAGATCGAAAACTATACAGAAATGGAGCAACCTAAGAATCTCACTGAAGTAAGAAGTTTTCTGGGATGGCCAGTTACTACCGGGATTTGTCAAGGATTTTTCTAGAATTGCCTCACCTCTTACACAGTTGACTATAAAGGAACTGCATTTTTATGGAATGAGAATTGTGAGGAAGCATTCCAATTGTTAAAAGAATGTTTGTCATCTGCACCAATTTTAGCCTTACCAGTAGAAGGAAAAATATTTGAGGTTTACCAATGCTTCCAACATTGGACTGGGTTTGTACTAATGCAAGATGAAGAGTTATTGCCTATGCATCAAGATAGTTGAAGACTCACGAGAGAAATTACCTAATACATGATTTAGAATTGGTCGTTGTGGTCTATGCTCTTAAGCTTTGGAGACACTATCTATATGATAACCAATTTATAGTGTACTCCGATCATAAGAGTCTCAAATACTTATTTTCACAGAAAGAACTGAACAGAGACAAAGAAGATGGATGGAATATATTAAAGACTATGATTTCAAGATTGAATACCATTCGGGAAAAGAAACATTGTGGCTGACGCACTCAGCAGAAATCCTATAGCCAGGATATTTCGGTTACAAGTTAAGGAATGGAAATTGTTGGAAGAATTTTCCACCTTGAGCTTGAAAGTTGAAACACAAGAAAAAAGAATTGAAATTAACAATTTGGTTGTGCAGTCAGATTACTGAAGCAAATTAGGAGTAAACAGGACAATGATCTTGTGTTGGCAGAAATCAGAGAAACATTGGCTTCTAAACCTGATTTTAATGAAGATGTTCATGGGAACTTTCGATTCCGAGACAGATTGTGTATACCGGACGATCCCGAAATCAAGAAGCAGATTTTGGAAGAAGCTCATCGAGCATATTATACTATTCATCCAGGAGTGTTAAGATGTATCAAGACTTAAAAAGCATTTCTGGTGGTGCAACATGAAGAAGAAGACATCGTAGACTTTATAGCTAAATGTTTGACTTGTCAGAAAGTTAAGGCTGAACACTAGAAACCTGCAGGAAAACTAAAACCACTTGAGATACTAGAATGGAAATGGGATAGTATCGGTAGGATTTTATTGTGGGATTACCCAAACCGAAGTGGTTTGATGCTATATGGGTAATCATTGACAGACTTACCAAATCGGCTCATTTCTTAGCAATAAAGACAAGGTGGTTGTTAGTATTTTTGCAGCATTATATATGAAAGAAATTGTGCATTTGCATGGAATCCCAAAGAACATAGTTTCTGACAGAGATGCAAGATTTACTTCGCATTTTGGAGAGAGTTACAGGATGCATGGGAACTAAATAAAATTTAGTACGCATTTCACCCTCAAACTGATGGACAGACCGAACGGGTGAATCAAATTATTGAGGATATGGTCGTGCTTGTGTATTAGAGTTCGGAAATGACTGGAACACTCACCTAGCAATTATGAATTTGCATATAACAATAGCTACCAGTCTACTATTCGAATGGCACTTTCGAAGCTTTGTATGGTCGGCAATGTAGATCACCATTATGTTGGGTAGAACTAAAAGAAACACATATTCTTGGACCAGGAATGATCGAAGAGACGACAGAAGTTATCAAGTTAGTACAAGATCGGATGAAAGCTGCTCAAGACCGATAGAAAAGTTATGCCGATCGCCGTAGAAGAGAGTTAGAATTTCAGCAAAGGGAACATGTATTTCTTAAAGCATCACCTCGAAGAGGAATCAAAAGATTCGGAATCAAGGTAAAGTTAAGTCCAAGATACATCGGACCTTTTGAAACACTGAAGAGAGTTGGTGAAATAACATACCAACTGGCACTTCCACCACAATTGTCCAATGTACATGATATCTTTCATGTGTCAATGTTAAGAAAGTATGTATATGATTTGCAATTATTGGATACCACGATCTGGATATACAAGGAAATTTGCATATGAGGAAAGACCAGTACCGATCCTCGATCGAAAAATTAAGCAACTCGGAACAAGGGAGTTCCCTATTAAAGATTCAGTGGAATAAGAGAGGACAAGAAGAAGCAACATGGGAATTGAAAGATGTCATCAAGAACAAGTATCCAGAGTTGTTTACAGGTCAGTAACACACACTTATGTAATTAAATTTAGAGGACCAAATTTCTTTTAGTGGGGGAGAGTGTAACACCCGAAAAAAATTTATTTGTTGAAAAACTAAATAATAAGTTATTGGACTTAAGCATTAATATTAAATTGAAATAATTGATATTTTGGAATGATTAGTATTAATTAATATTACCCTAGTGTCGTACTCAGACGTGTGCGCTCCCACAGGAGACACTGAGAAACAATGTAACAAAATTGAAATCTGAGAACACCATAATTTCCAAAAAAATGTGGAGATATCAGAAATGTAAATATCTGAATTTTTCAACATCGGATTTGAGATTAAGTCGACGCGACCATTTTCTGGGTGATTTTTTACCTACGTAAAATAAATTCTAAAAATTAAACTAAAATCACCATAATTTGTAAAACATCATATTTGTCTATGGTTGAAATTTTAGTACAAACGGACTTTGATTGGACATATTGACATCAAGTCCAATGGACCAGTTGAATTATGGAGTATTTACGGTAACCAATTTTGTGTTTATTTGAGTGCTTACGTGTGAAGCCTTGAGGAGGCCAGCACACATTAGGATAAGGATGAAACATGAGTTAAACCTCTTACATGTGAGGATTGAGGTGTAAGGGGGTAAGAGGAGCATGAACCAGGTGTAAGCAGTAAAAACCCAATGGGTTTTAGTTAACCTGTGGCGTGAACGTGTCCCTTTGCATGGGAACTTGGCTTGGCTATAAAAACCATTCCCTCCCTTCATACGTACCTTTTCCACACCCTTTGTACTGCCCCTGTTCTTGTTTCACATACTCCTTGCTGCTAGAAGTGTTGCTGGAGGAGCTGCTGGGTTCCTGGCTTCATAGCTACTGCAACTATTTCGGTTTCTGCTCTTGTGGCAACTATAGCTACTCTACCTTGGAGTCAACTTGTTGTTGAAGTTACTGTCGTGGCTAGCAAACCATCAACTTGAGTGGAAGTTCTTTCTCTACTGGGTTAGACTCTTTTGACAAGAGTACGTGAGAGCTCAGTTGCTTAGTAAGGTAGGATTCATCTCCCTCTGGGTCAGTTCTGTCCTCCATACGTGACAAGGAATTTAATGAACAGATAAGTTGTAACTTGTGATTCTCTGTTTTTCTTCCAGTCATGGTAGAATTATTCTTGTTGGGAGAGGACAACTTGTTCTATTTTAGAAATCGATCCTATCTTCTTCCTCCACCTTGATTCATGTTCATGATATAGAGTTCTGTTAGAAGTCTAAATATCCTTAAAACAGTGTGAGGATTTGTTTAGATGGTTGATACTTCAAGTCTTGATTTAGATCCATGAAACACTTTGAGTTTTAGTGTTTATCTTGTAGGAATCTTCCAACAAACCATTGCTATCAAGACCATACTTCCAGGACTACACTATGTTTAGTTCTAGCTGGACAAGTTTGAGTTGCAACCTCTTGTTCATCTTGCTTGTTTAATTTATAAACACTGTGAGAACTACAATTAGACTCTTCTATTAGATATAAATCATGCCTTGTTCATATGTTCCATAGTTAGAGTGTTTAGAGTGGATTCAAAGCTCTTTTGAAAGGAAAATTGACGGGTCGACAGGCAGACCCTAGCTGTCGACAGGCCAGTCCCAGAACTTCAACACATATGGGACTGTGGCTAGCTGTCGACAGACATCTTGTAGCTGTCGACATGTAGACACAGAACCAGCAAAACTGAGCTCTGGCTGGGTATCTGTCGACAGCCCCTTCCGGCTGTCGACAACTACTGTCCTGAATTGCATTTCAACAACTTTCAGGTAGAACTCTTGCTTAAACTTCGTCCTAATAGCCTAGAAAGTTACCCCCTTATTACTTTGGTATCTACTGTCATTCTACTGTAAAGATTACCTACTTGGTGTACCTTACTCACCCTTGAATTATCCTTGAAGTTGTCAACTACGAATGGTACTCCATTATTGTCTATTCTCCTGTATTCGGTAACCAAGTTCACAAAACCTGATCACCTGAGAGTTCATATGCTTGAACACCTTATGAGATGTGAATAATGATGATGACATTTATTGGGTCCTTGGACCCCTTGATTAATATGCCTGTGCAAATAGGGCTAGTCCAGTCCTGGGAGGAGCACCCAAATTCATTTCAGACCACGTGGAATGATAAAGGTGTCGGGATGTCTGGCATTGCATCAAATACTTTTTGACTATGGTCATCATAATTCCTGTACTATGTAATGGTTAAGTGAGCTAATGTTTGAGCTATATACCTGAACATGCCTGTTTTATAATCACTGTGTCGAGTTTACTGTTCTGGTATTTGATCATCTCACTTGATATCCGTTTATCCTTGCCTTGACTATCGTGTAATCACCCTGAATTATGGATTTGAATTCTACTGAGCTAGTTAGCTCAATATTTCCTACTCTTTTCAGGTACCTCAAATGGGGGTGAAGTTTAAGGGAATGTGGCTGAGGGAGGGATGGACGTGTTAAGTCGAGCCATCTTTTACTGTTCTTTTAAATAATATGAGACAAGATGTATGAGTAGAGTTTTGTTTTAATTACTCCTCGCTTAGTTGTTATGAGGAGTACATGTATGTAAAGACTTCCGCATACCACGTATGAATAGACAAAGTAATATTACCTTTTGTGCAGTTTTCTGTCACTTCCGATGAATAGCCTTTTATTAGGACGTGACAGTACCCCCAACTACGAGCGCGTTACAAGCGACTGCACACCCACAAACACAAGTCGCTACCCTCTGTCATCTTTCCCTTAGCCGGACGTACAACTCAAACACAAGAGTGAGGGTGTCCAGAACAAACGACATAGACCTCGATGGTACAACACAAGTACCAGGAAACCCGAGCACGACAAATACACGTGCCTGGCTCACACTGAACCTGGGGTACCTGACTGCGGAGGTATCCGGAACAGGCGCCGGACCACAAACTCGGCAAGCTCATACCACGATATTATTTACATACATTACTCTTTATCACAAACACAGTACACATGTGAAGGGTAGCTTGTCCTGGTCACTCGTGACCCACAAGCTAACCTACACAAAATATCCACGAATCACATTAAACATTAACAACTTGGCCTGTCATTGGGCATCTCATGACTACGTACGGACACATAAACACAATGTAAATAATCATACACTCTCTTAAACTTACTCAAACAACAAATTAACCATCTTTATCAGCCTATAAAAGACGTTACATGACTAAGGCTAGGTTCACGCTGGAAACTCACTGCCCAACCATCACGATATATCATAAAGTTACACCAGGACAATGTGTGTGCCATGCACACACCCAAACACGTAAACACCACAACACAAGCGATACACTAACCACTTAAAAACATGCTCACCTCGTGAGCAACATGCTCTACGAGTGCTACAAGTGCCAATGTACCACTAGCGGTGCCATGCACGACACTTGACAAATAATCGGATAATCGTACCTGAAAACATGCACAAAAAGACCTCACGGCTGAGGTCGCGACATATGGTACTATCGCCTTCAGATCGCGACACCCCGATGTGTCGCGTTAGAAAACCCTAACGCGACGGGTCGGCCTGTCGCGACCTTGTCGCGACAGGGGTTCCGTCGCATTCGCAGGCAGGAACCCTAATCCGACTACTCACTCCGGATTACCACCAGAAACTATGCAAACCACATTTAATTTCCAGTTTTCATGCTTTCATGAATACCCTAACATGGTATCTATGTTCTTAACGCCAAAAACAATCAAAACATGAATTTCATGCAATCCACGCAACGAAACAAGGTGGATTCTCCCTACGTCCGCGAAGAACGTGAAAACCGGACACGGCATGGCATCTCCCCGCTCCACACGATGTCCTCGCGGAGGACAGAGAGCGCACTGAAATCCATGCCAAAACACCGAATTTCCCAGAGGAACCGCAGCAGCTCCTCCCCTGGCCGAGCAGAGCTTGCCACAGCTCTGTCCGGCCAACCCTCTTTAAAAACGCACAGCGGTTGGGAACGCAACGCAGCCCTAGTCGCGACCTGAAGAATGTAGGAGGTCGTCGCCTCCCAAGGCCGACGTCAGCTGACTGCCCAGCGCACGACACGCGGCAGCCATGTAGACGAAAGACCCCAAACAGCGGCAACCGAACGCGACCACCAGGGCTGTCGCGTTAGAAACGCGACCCAACCCCTTGTCGCATCACAGGCACAAGACCTGTGAGCGCTGGGGCCCAACTGCCGGCCCACAAAGCCTCACAACCGCGCGCAAACACCTGAAACATGAGCTAATGGGCCACACATTGGCACCAAACCCGCGAAAACAAGATCCGCGAGGATCCGAAAAATGTGCGACGTTAATTATATCACCTAAAAAGAAATGTCGTCCTCGACATCAAAACAAACCATAGTAAATCGAATTATCACCTAAAAGAAATAAAACCATATACAGAACAAGTAGGATACATTTCCTCTACATCTTCTTTCAAACCATTTGTGCTGACTGATCCATTTGTTCATTCCATGCTTGTTCTGCCTTTTCTTCCTTTTAAATTATTCCACAACTGCTTTATTCTGTGGTTCCAATCTGTCAGCCCTTGCCTTTCGACCGTAGGCGATTCTACCTGCCGATGGCGCTTTATCTCTTTGGACTCAACCTACTTCCACATTTTTGGGTTGTGTTTGCAACATCTTTCCGGGCCATTTTTTTCCTACTCAAATCTTTCACTTTATTCTGCTACCTTTGGATGTTTTGTCATGCTAAACCTTGCTTAAATTCTCAAATTCCTCGATGCCATTCCATTATCCACTTGTCACCGTTAGCCGTTACTTCGCTTTATCTATTCACTACTTAACTGCCTGACCTGTGGGTTATGAACCCACCATGCTTCCGCTGCGCTACTCATATTATACCGAACACTGGGTAAAACTGTAACTCTGTCCTCAATTTCAACTTACTAGCTTCCCTAATCATCTATTTATCAGTATCACTGGAAGAAAAACTAATGTTTCCGGTCTGCTTTTCTTATTCTGATCGAACCACTTGCTCAAACTTTAAATCCAACATATCACTATTAACACACCTTACTTTAAATCGTATTCCCAAGCTGACCTTGTTCTTTTAATAACACTGCTTAACTGCCTCTACTCGAATTTTGTCTTAACTCTTACTGGCCACACTGAATTCTAAATCTTGTCATATTATTATTGACATAATTTGCTCCTTTATACACATTCCTCATTTCAAACATTATTCTTTGACTAATCCAGCAAACCAAACCTATATTTTTCTTTACAACTTCCTTGTCAATACTGTGACACGGTATTTCTTATCAAGAAACAAAACTTGCTTAATGATATCTAATTCAGAATTCTTTACTACTAAACTAATCATGCTTTTCCTTATTCTTTCTATTTTGCTTGCCACCTCTTAATCTATTCACTATTCTTTAATGGTTCTGCTGCGACATTTACATAAAACTTTGGAGACATTCTCATACGAAACCCATTCGTTCATCTAGATCACCTTGCTGCTTACTATTACACAAATCCTGTTGCACATTCCTTGGTTCATCTGACTATCGCTGTAACACCCCGGCCCCCTTGGGCCCTGGCCCCATCCTCTGGGTCGCGGCAGGGCGACTGTCGCGACGTGGTTCCGATCGCGTCGAGTTTGGTTCTGTTTGGGATTGCGACAGGGGGTATGTCGCCTTCTTAAAGACGACATACCACTGTCGCCTTCTGGTTTAATGGATGGAGACATGGGGTATGTCGCCTTCTTGAAGGCGACATGGCCTATGTCGCCTTCCCATCGCGTCGCCCCAGATGCAGTCTGACAGACGTGATAGGCGTCCTTTGTGTCAATACGGCTCTGGCGGTGTTGGGTGAACGCGACAAGATGGCTGTCGCCTTCACTTTTTCAAATTCCGAGATTTGACCGTTGTCAGTGGGTTGCGACGGGGGGTGTGTGTCGCCTCTGGTTCCCAAGGCGACATAAGGTATGTCGCCTTCTCAGCTCGCGGGCCTAAAGCCCGGGCGCCCGAGCCCTTCCCCTCTCTCGCGCCTCTCCTTTCCCCCTCTCTTTCTCTCACCCTCTGGAGTTTCCGGCGGTTTTGGGTGCCTTCCCCGTGTTGAGGTGGCCGTGCTGAGGAGGGGTCGCTCTGTTCGTGCAGGGGTCGGGTTCGTGCCGTGCAGTGCGAGGAGGAGACATTTCTACCTACGAGAAGGCCCCAACGGGTGCGTTCTTCGCGTGGAGGTAGGGACATCCGACTCCTTCGCCCAAGCATGATCCCCTCCCCGCCTGACCGTGGTTCTCGTGTTTGGGGTTGGGGAGTGTGAGAACTCCATGCTCGTGTGAGTGAGGTTTTCCTCTGAGCGTAGATCCATGTTCTTGGGGTGTGAGGGTGGTTGGTGTTTAATGGTTTTCTAGCATGATAAGCTGCTCCCCTCACCGTGTGTAGTGTTCTCCTGTTTCGGGGAGGTTCCCGGAAGAAGAATCTCCGGAACCCCCGAACTGGCCTGAAGGCGACAAACCTGTGCACCTTCTGAATGGGAAAGCGACATCCCCTATGTCACCTCTTGAAGGCGAGAGGGCCGATGTCGCCTTCTCAGTCCCTGGTAAGCGACAACCCACTATGCGCCTTCTTGAAGGCGACAGGGCTATGCGCTTCTCAGCAGAGGCAGGTTGTGCTTACGCCGCTCCGTTTTCGCTTTACTGTACCCGTGGCACCTGTGCTAGTTCCTAGTACGGTCTCACATAGTCGTTCGCTCGTGCGCGCACTTGAGGCTTTGTCCCGTGCGAGAAGGTGTTACTGTTACCTAGGACCCCCTGTTGCCCAGCTAGCTAGCCCAGAGGGGGGTGAATGGGTTATTTAAATTTTGATCTTTGATTAAACCTGTTTCACAAAAAGATTACACAACACTTAAACAAACGTTAGAGTTGGACAAAATAAGACAGCAAACGCACATAAGCACAACCACAAGACACAAGGGTTTTATCCTGGTTCGGAACTCCTCTCCACAGGAGACCTACGTCCAGTCCCTGAGCAATGCCTCAGGATTTCACTAATTAAGGTACTATCCCCCTCACGGATCCTTACACCCAGCCTCAACTGGTCTTCCTTCAACTTGAAGGGAAAACAACCACCTGGATACCACCAGGTCTTCCTTCGTCCAGAAGGGTACAAACCAAAGAAACGAAGTTTAAGAACAAGCTTCAGACACTAGCTTAAACAGCTACAAGCTGAAGCAAACAAGCCTCGAGAGAGAAAGAGAATTTGACACTGGTTTCTCTCCAAAGACTACACAGGCTCTCACAAGAATTTCTTCTTTGAACACTGAGAGCTAAAGAGCTAAGAGAACAATTAGAATGGTCGCTTCGCTCTTGCTTGGAACTCAGAAGACTCGAAGAATTGGTGTTCTTCTTTTTTAATAATGTTATCTCTTTGTGTATATTATTCTCAGTCTTGAGTCTTGTATTTAAGCTTCTACTTGAAATTTGAACGTTAAAAGAACCGTTGTCTCTCATCCAGGTGTACGTTAGACTGGTCAGCAAGGAAGCTTCTGATCTTCAGTCTTTTATCCTTTAGTACATGCCAGAAAAATATTTTAGAATCTTGTATCTTGTGTCCAACGTTGTACAGATGAGTCTTGTCAGATATCTGCGAGCATATCAACAATAAATAGAGGACAGCTAGGACTGTCGTCGATTGTTAGTTGCAGTTGGAACAGATATTGCAATATATAGCAAAGCTCCTTTCTGTCTAAAAAAGGACGTAGACAGAGTAGCATAAAAATGGAAGATATTGTCTGCATGCATGGGAGATACGATCAGAGAGCATTTAATGCGTAGCAGTCAACAGACGAGATATGACTTTGACTTTTCAACGCTATTAAAAAGCATTATACTGATACAGCAAAAAAGTCGATATGAACAATCCCGATGCCTTCATGACTTATGAAATCGTTATACGATAACAACAAATCGTTATGACAGAGCATTATTAAATTATAATGATGAAATCGTTATGAGTTATAGCAAATCGTTATAAACTTATCAAGTCGTTATGAACTCTAAAGAAATCGTTGCGAGAGAACTAAAGAAATCGTTATGGATCAAGTCGTTACGAGTTTCAAAGAAATCGTTACGAGAACTAAAGAAATCGTTATAGCTATCAAGTCGTTACGAGTTTCAAAGAAATCGTTCGAGAACTAAAGAAATCGTTATGGCTATCAAGTCGTTACGAGTTTCAAAGAAATCGTTACGAGAACTAAAGAAATCGTTACAGCTATCAAGTCGTTACGAGTTTCAAAGAAATCGTTACGAGAACTAAAGAAGTCGTTATGGCTATCAAGTCGTTACGAGTTCAAAGAAATCGTTACGAGAACTAAAGAAATCGTTACGGCTAGAAAGTCGTTGCGAGTTCTAAAGAAATCGTTACGAGGACTAAAGAAATCGTTACGGCTAGAAAGTCGTTGCGAGTTCTAAAGAAATCGTTACGACATCTTTTAGAAATCGTTGCGTGGTATCGATTTGATTGAACTTTTCGGTCAGAAGGAAATCGTTCTGCTTATCAATAGAAGTCGATACAAAGACTTGGACAAAGCATGAAATGAGACTTACCTGATTGTCTTGAACTTTCATTTTTCTTTTATTTCCTGTTCTCAAAGCTCAAGTAATTCATAGTACTATTTTGTTAATCATCAAAATTAATATATATAAATAACTGAATTAATTTATATGGGGAAGGTTTGGTCATCAATCTCCCCCTTTTTGATGATGACAAAATATACTAAACATCATATAACAAACAAACATGTTTTTCAGAATAGCTTTAGTTTCTCCCCCATTTTGTCAATAAGCAAAAAGATAGGCGATGAGACAAAGAGAGAGAAATCATTGTATTAAGTGTGAGGAAGATAGTACATAGGAGACAATAAAGAGGCATGCTGTGAGATGACAGCCCATGCCTTGATCTCAAGGTCTTCAAAAGTTTGTTGGAAAACTCCAGAGGCAACTGAAAAATTAGGACCCATGGATGGAATGGCCCTTTGAATGTAAAGTTTCCGTTGCTTTTCAGGAATTCTTCATACTGATGTGGGTCCAAGATGAATCTGAAGTAAGTGCTCTTTCCAAAGCTGGCACGATGGAGAAATCTATCCAGAGAGATTGGATAGAAAATCTTCTGATCAAGCAGATCCTGCTTCAAAGCATAGAAGGTTGTAATATCTGGCTGCCCACTGAACATAGATCTCTTGAATTGGGGTTATGGAGTTGAGATCCATGAAGGCTTCGGCTGAGAGAATGGGCTTAGCTTGACGAACCAAGGAACTGTTGATTGCCTGTAATTGAAGATGGGGTTCCTTGTAGAGGTTTCCCATATGGTGGGAGTAAGCCTTTCACATTCAGAAATGAGTGGGGCCAAGGTTTGGGAAGAGATGCGGCCAAGTGATATTCTCTGAAAATGAACCGCAAGAAGGAGGGTAATCTGCCCAACTTGGCTGACAAACGGCCCATCTGCCTAGCAAACATATCCAGTGCATGGGATCCAGCATCTGAGTCAAACACTAAAGAGTGTAGCTTTGGCAGAAGAACTGAAGGCTCAACTTTGAGATTGGCAAAGTCCACTGAGAGGGGAAGATTTACTGGACGTTCTGATCTCAGCATCACTAAGGCTGAATGAAATTGATAGAACTGCACTTCAGGCAGCTTGTTCAAATAGCAAAAATCACTGTACAGCTGAAAGTTCTTTGCAATTCGAATCTCTTTCAGAATAAAGGGACCCCATGAGTTCTTATGCTGAATGATGAACCACTCAGAAAAAGTGAGTGGGTGAGCTCTATGGGTAAGAGATCCGGCCCTGGCACTCAAGTACTTTTCATACTGAGCCTTATTGCCCTTGACAGTTGCCCACTGATCTTCATTCTTGAACTCAGTGCCCTCAAAGATTTGGATTTTTGAGGGTGGGACAGCTGGGTAAGAGGAAGAATAATGTTTAGATGCTCAGAGAGGTTGAGGAAAGGAATACCATAGACGGTGGAGAGGATGCACTTTTGAAGATATTCCTGTAGATAGGTCTTCTCTTAGGGTCGAGGGTAAGAGAATACCAAAGAGGAGGGAATAAAGGTACAGAGGGGGTGCTAAGAGAGGAGGAAGATTTCCTCTTTTTCTTGGCAGGACTGGGAGGATCAGTCCTGTGGATATGAGAAGCAGTGGAGAGAATAGTGATGAGGTGTTTCTTTCAAATCATCCGGCAGATTTGTGTCAAAGACACCAAGTAGTAGAGGTTTTCCGGAGGGAAGGTGACAGAAGAAGGAGGAGTAGGAGGATAGAAAAGGTGTTTGGGGTTGAAGGATGAGATGGGTGAACTGAAGTGGTCTGAGTTGGAGATGAAGAAGGTGAGAGTGATGATGGAGCTGAGGTGTGAGAAGGAGTGGGAGAGAAGGAAGGTTGAGATGAAATGAAGGATGAAGATGGTTGGGTGCGAGGCACAGGGTGTTTTATGGTTGGTGGTGCAGGAGGGGCTGTAGAAGGAGATGGAGGTGAGGAGAGGGTTGGAGTTGCAAGATTAGAAGTTTCAGGGGCCTTAGTAGCTGTCATGGGCTCTTTCCCTTTGGCTTGACCTTCTCTGACTGCAGAGGATGGTTCTGATGACCCTGAAGCTGACAATGGTCCTGCTGACCCTGAAGCTGATGGCCCTGCTGGCCCTTGAGCTGGAGGCCCTGGTGGCCGAGGAACATCTGCTGGTCTGCTCTGAGTAGCTCCAAGAGAAACTCCACTAGACCTTGAAAGAACTGCTAGCATTGACTTGATATCAGACATTTCTTTATTAAACCACCTCATTGCATTTCTGACTGAAGATAGCTCAGAGGTAGTTGAAGCTTGACTAGCAAGTATCCCTTGTACACTGGTCTGAACTGAAGACAGGATATCTCCCTGAGCCTTTAGTAATGCCATAATTGGCTTCAGATTTACCTTTCTGTGACTCTTTCTTGGCTTTTGTGAGCCACTCTCTTTTGCTTGCCCTGCTGAGGGACAGGCACCTCAAGATTTACATGGCTGGCACTTGGCCCTTCACTAGCAGGAACACTGGCAGGAATTTGATAGTCCTGAGTTGGTGCAGCTGTCTCAGGAGCATTTTCTATAAGGATTCCTCATTGCCAGTATGCTCCCCCTGAATAGGAGCATGGAGTTCAGCATCTTCTTGCTCCCCTGGGCAGGAGCTTCTTCCAAGACAACTTCCACAAAGTGGCCTTCTGCCACGGATTCTGACACTTTAGGTTCTTCAACACTTTGCTCCCCTTGGCTAGGAGCTTCTTCCAAGATCACGTTTGCTTCAAAAGGTCGACCTGCTTCTGAAGCAACTGAGGTGTAGGGAAGAGAATCTATAACTTCTCTCAGAATAGAGGCAACTATCGAGGTGGGCAAGGAATCTGCCACACTTGCTACAGCTCTTTTTCATATGAACTTCTGGAGGATGAGACTCAACCTCCAAGACAGGTGAGCTAGAAGCCTCTGCTTGATCTGCCACTGCTGGTGCTGCTGACACTTGCTCTGCTGCTACTGATCTGATTTCTGAATCTGCTGGAGGATCTGCAGCCTCTTCTTGAAATTCAGGAACATCTCCAATAATGGCTTCTCCCTCTGCCACAGAGGTCTTTGTCCATATCCCATTCTGCACTAAAAAACCACTTCTTTAAATTTCTGGACCTTATAGACTGGCCCATCTTCTCTACTACAGCTCCAGACACATCTACTCCGAAATGCTTGAAAATCTTGGTGAGTAGATGAGCATAAGGCAAGGAAACATTCAGTTTGCTCTTTGTTTCCCAGATTTGAGTACTGGCAAACTTCATTCTCTCAATCATAACTGCGGCCAAGTTGATCTCCTTGTTCTGGATTACCCAGAACATTATGTCCGAGTCTGCCCTAGTGCATGAAGAAAAAGTAGCACTTCGAGGAACTATAATTTGGCAGACAATGAAATGAAGTAAACGATTGAAAGCTGACATCTGATTTATATCTAATTTCCCATCCTTCAGCCTGAAACCTGGACCTATAATGCCGAGACCTTTCGCTTCATCATTCACAGAGTGAACACCACTATGCCCAGAGGTCTTTACTCCAAACAAAGTATGCAATAATTCATGGTCTATCTTGATCTGGGTGCCCTTCACTGAGGAGACAAGGGACCCATCTGCCTCTGACTTCAAGCAAATGAAAAAAGCTTTCACCAGGTCCGGATAGCTTACCTCGGTGAAAGTAGCAACATCCATCCAATGCATCCTTCTCAAGGCTTCTACTAAACTGCTCATCCCACTTTTCTCAAGATTCTGAACGTCCACTGCCTTGTTTCCGCAAATCTTCGACTTCACAAAAGTAAACCTTTCTTGCTCCTTTGGGGACAGATACTCAGCACTGTAGCCCCCTACGCTTCCGGAGATCATCGGAGCGGCCATAGGTAGAGGAAAGGTTCTGGAGAAGGAGGAAGATGGAAGAGATGGAAGCTCTCGAGGGATTCTTCGCGGGAAGAAGAGAAGCTTCAAAAGATGCAGAGGGTCGATGCCGGAATCGTTAGGGCATCGGCTTTGGGCGAACAGATAAAGAGAAAAGGTAAAGGTTGAAGACAAGTCGTTCTCAGAACGATTTGAATAATTTAATATTACTTACCGAAAAGTGAAACGCCAAAAAGGTGGTAAAGACAGAAAGCGACAAAAAGGTTGACGAGTCAAACAACTTTAACACGATAGCGGTCAAGGAATGTAGACAAACTAAATTTGCTCATTGTAAAGAGAGAGAATTTCATTTCTATCTGAAAATTTTTTATGCCAATAAAATTACAGAAATCTTTTCACAAATTGCACATCCCTAATTCCCTTCTAAGAGATGTAAATCTCTCTTCAGGTAGGGCTTTTGTGAAGATATCTGCTAGTTGACCATTTGTATCTATAAAAGAAATTCTAAGTTGCCACTAGCTACATGGTCTCGAATGAAATGATATCTTACCTCAATGTGCTTAGTCCTTGAGTGTTGTACTGGATTCTTGGTGAGGGATGGCACTTGTATTATCACATAGTAGTGGAATTGACTTGATATGTATGCCGAAATCCTCAAGTTGTTGCTTTATCCAAAGGAGTTGTGTACAGCAACTTCCAGCAGCAACATATTCTGCCTCAGTTGTTGATAGAGCTACAAAATTTTGTTTGAGGACCAAGATATTAGGCATCCTGCAAGAAACTGACAAAACCGCTGGTGCTTTTTCTATCTACTTTGCATCCAGCATAATCGCATCTGAATATCCTACTAATTTTATTTCACAAGATCTAGGATACCAGAGACCTAAATCATGAGTTCTAGCCAGATATCTAATATTTCTTTTACTGAAATTAAATGAGACTCTCTAGGGTCTGCCTGATATCTAGCACACATGCATACACTAAACAAAATGTCTGGTCTACTTGCAGTTAAGTAAAGTAGTGACCCTATCATACCTCTATAATTCTTTTGATCTACCTTTTTACCTTTGATCACTGTCCATTCTGGTTGATGTGCTCATTGGAGTTGATAATGGCTTTGCACCTTCAAATCCAAATTTCTTTAACAGCTCTTTGGTGTACTTGGCTTGACAGATATGAGTGCCATCCTTCCCTTGCTTGATTTGCAATCCAAGGAAGTAGCTCAGCTCCCCATCAAGCTCATTTCGAATTCTCCCTGCATAGCTTTTCAAAGTACTTGCAAAGAGACTCATCAGTAGATCCAAAAATAATATCTACATATATTTGCACAAGAAGTATATTTTTAACCTTAGATTTTATAAATAATGTACTGTCTACCTTACCTCTAGTGAAACCATGATCTAATAAGAAGGTACTGAGCCTTTCATACCAGGCTCTAGGTGCTTGCTTTAAACCGTATAAAGCCTTATGAAGTTTAAATACATGATTTGGAAATTCGGTATCATCAAACCTGGAGGTTGTTCAACATAAACTCCTCCTTGATAAAACCATTTAAAAAGGCTGATTTGACATCCATTTGAAATAGTTTTAAATCAAATGCAGATGCAAGAAAATCCTAATAGCCTCAAGTCTAGCTACAGGTGCATAGGTTTCATCGAAATCTATGCCTTCCTCTTGGGAGTAGCCTTGAGCTACCAGTCTGGCCTGTTTCCTTAGGATTACTCCAGACTCACCAGTTTATTTTGAACACCCACTTGGTGCCAATAACTGAATGATTGGATGGTCTAGGAACAAGTGACCATACTGGTTTCTCTTGAACTGATTTAGTTCATCTTGCATGGCTAATATCCAAGATTCATCAGATAAAGCTTCATTGACTGTCTAGGCTCTATTTGAGAAACAAAGGCTAAATAATCACAAGGAATTACATTCTACCTTGTTCTACCCTACAGATGGATCACAATAATATTCTCAGGAGGGTGATCTTTCTGATGTCTCCATTCTTTTGGAAGATTTTCATGTTGAATTTCAGTTTGCTGCAGTTCTTCCAGAGGAGGATCTTCCTTGTCCTTAATTGAGGTATTCTTTAATTTTTCAGACAAGTCATCTGCATCATCAATGTCACTAATTTCTTCCTTTTCAAGGAGGGTTAGATTCATCAAAAATAACATGTACAGATTGTTCAATTAATAATGAACGTTATTGAAAACTCTATAACTTTGGGTTTAGAAGAGTACCCCATAAAGATGCCTTCATCTGATTTGGCATCCAACTTACCAATGTCCCTTTTTCCATTGTTGTGGATGAAGCAAGGACATCCAAATATTCTGAAATGGCTGATCTTTGGTTTCTTTCCCTTGTAGAGTTCATAAGCAGTCTTCTTCAGAATCGGCCTGATCATCACCCTGTTAATGATGTAGCATGCAGTGTGATGGCTTCGGCCCAAAAATATCTTGGCAAGTCATATTCTGATAACATGGTTGCCATATCCAAAAGAGTTCTGTTTTTCCTCTCAGCAATTCCATTCTGTTGGGGGTTCCTTGGTGCTGAGAAGTTGTGCTCAATTCCTTGATCATTGCAGAACTTTGCAAACTTTTCATTTTGAAACTCACCACCATGATCTGATCGAATAGAGATAATGGTGAACTTCTGATCTTTCTGAACTTTCCTACTGAAGCTGACAAAATTTTCAAAGGTGTCATCTTTGTGTTCTAGAAAGGATACCCAAGTAAATCTTGAATAATCGTCAACTATGACAAATCCAAAATTCTTTCCTCCTAGACTGGTAGTCCTCATTGGCCCAAATAGATCCATATGAAGTAGTTCTAAGGGCTTTGAGGTGGTTACTACAGTCTTTGATTTGAAAGAGCTCTTGGTGTGCTTTCCTCTTGCACAAGGTCTGCAGATACTATACATCCATTCTTGAGTTGACCTTTGGCAGTCTTCACTAGATTTCTTTTTCTGAGCTTGTTTAAACCATCCAAGCTGCAGTGACCCAATCTTCTGTGCCACAGCTCTGTTGATTGATCTTTGCTGGCTGCCAAACAGACATCTTGATTCTTGAGTTCCTCGAGATAGAGAACATACAAGTTTCTTTCTCTGTAAGCTTCAAATATGAGCCCATCCTTTAATATACTGCACTTGATTCTTGGAACTGAATCTGATGGCTTTGTCACACAGCTGGCTGATGCTGATGAGATTGTGTTTTAATCCTCTGACCAGCATTACGTCTTCAATAACTGACTTTTCTTTGATGTTCACGGACCCACTTCCTACCACAGTGCCTTTTCCATTATCTCCATAGGTAACTGTTCCTTCTTCAGCTTGGAGATCAACGAAAATCTTCTTGTTGCCTGACATGTGCCTTGAGCATCCACTGTCCAAATACCATTTGGATGCTCTTGAATTCCCTGAAATTTAAACACTAAGTTTTAGGTACCCAAGTTCCTTTGGGTCCTGATGGGTTAGTATCATTGATTTTTCTTTTTATTATCCACTTTTTGTTCTTAGTGGGACAAGTTGCTTTGTTATGTCCTATTTGTTACAAAGATTGCAGCAGGTTATTCGGTTATTCTTTCAACTGGAGTGTATTTAAATTTTTATGTTCTTTGTCTTTTTCGGATATAAACTCAGGGGTTGGATAAGTGTTAGGAAAGACTTTTGTTTCTTCATTTTCTGAGGGAGTGTAACCAAACCCATGTTTTTTTGTTTGATCTTTTAGCTCCGTTTATCAATAGAAGAGGTTTATTATTTGTGAACTTGTTTATGGTGCTTGTTAAATGTTCTTTCTTTATTTAGTCTTTCTATTTCTGTTTTAGTCCACTTAAGTCTTCTTGTTTTTCTAAGTGAATTATTTTTCTGTTTTTCTCTTTTAATTCTTCACATAACAATTCATTTCTTCTTTTATGTTCAGTTATTTGTTTTTCAAGTTCTTCATTTTCGGTTTTTAAGTCTGAGTTTGTATTTTCTAAACAGATTACATTTTTCTTACTAGTTTTAAGTAATTTACATACCTCTTTATATTTATCATAGAGTTCATTAAAAGCACTTTCTAGATTATCAGAATCTGAATCATTGCAGAATCAAACGAGGAGTCAGAGGTTACCTTGTCTTCGGTGTTGGCCATGAGAGCCAGGTTGGCTTCTTCATCTTCACTGCTAGAGCTTGACTCACTGTCTGAGTCACTGCTATTCTCCCAAGCAGCTGCCATTGCCTTCTTTTTACTTCTTAAACCTTCTGAATTATCCTTCTTTTGTGATCGTTTTTCTTAAGCATTGGACAGTCTACCTTTATGTGTCCAGGCTTTTTGCATTCATAACAAATCACTTCTCCTTTCTTTGAATCCTTTACTTCAGGTTTTCTGTGATCTTTATTCCTCTTGAAAAATCTTCTCCCAGACTGGAACTTTTTCTTCTTTGCTAAGATTCTCTGAAGTCTTCGAGACAGCATGGCTTCTTCATCATCACTGTCTTTACTACTTTCACTGTTATCCAAAGATTCTTCTGATATATCTTCATTTGCTTTGAGAGCGTTTGATTGCTTCCTTCTGCTGGAGGATTCTCCTAATCTTTCCATGTTTATCTGAGCATCAGGATCTAGTTTAGAATCCATTAGCTTCAAGATCGTAGCTATCGTTGGCTTCCAATGGCTTTACCTTTGGAGTCCATGAGGATGGCAGAGATCTGAGGATCTTCCTGACCATGTCTGGTGCATTGTAAACTTTTCCTAATCCAGCTAATCCATTGTAATATCTGTGAATCTACTAACATCTGAGTTATAGATTCATGACTGCATCTGGAATCTTTCGTATTGAGCCACAAGAATATCGATTCTTGTCTCCTTTACTTTGTCTGTCCCTTCATAGGTAATCCTGAGCTTTTCCCACATTTCCATTGCGGATTTGCAGGCTGAAACTCTGTTGAATTCTTTCTTGCTGAGGGCACAGCACAGAATACTCTTGGCTTTGCAGTTTAAGGATATTCTTCTCCTGTCATCATCTGTCCACTGAGCCTTTGCATTTGTGACTAGAAGATCACCTTCTTCCACAATGGACCATATTGTATATCGTGGCCTTGTAGAAAGTACTCCATTCTTGTCTTCCAGTAGGTGTAATCTTCTCCATCGAACAAGGGAGGCCTGTTGACTGACTGACCTTCGAAGTTACTTTGGGCTGCCATGGATCTTTACTCTTCAGATCGTTGGATCTTCTTCTTTGTCGAAGAGACTCGCTCTGATACCACTTGTTGCCCAGCTAGCTAGCCCAGAGGGGGGGTGAATGGTTATTTAAAATTTGATCTTTGATTAAACCTGTTCACTAAAAAGATTACACAACAACTTAACAAACGTTAGAGTTGGACAAAATAAGACAGCAAACGCACATAAGCACAACCACAAGACACAAGGGTTTTATCCTGGTTCGGAACTCCTCTCCACAGGAGACCTACGTCCAGTCCCTGAGCAATGCCTCAGGATTTCACTAATTAAGGTACTATCCCCCTCACGGATCCTTACACCAGCCTCAACTGGTCTTCCTTCAACTTGAAGGAAAAAACCACCCTGGATACCACCAGGTCTTCCTTCGTCCAGAAGGGTACAAACCAAAGAAACGAAGTTTAAGAACAAGCTTCAGACACTAGCTTAACCAGCTACAAGCTGAAGCAAACAAGCCTCGAGAGAGAAAGAGAATTTGACACTGGTTTCTCTCCAAAGACTACACAGGCTCTCACAAGAATTTCTTCTTTGAACACTGAGAGCTAAAGAGCTAAGAGAACAATTGGAATGGTCGCTTCGCTCTTGCTTGGAACTCAGAAGACTCGAAGAATTGGTGTTCCTTCTTTGAATAATGTTATCTTTTGTTGTATATTTCTTCTCAGTCTTGAGTCTTGTATTTAAGCTTCTACTTGAAATTTGAACGTTAAAAGAACCGTTGTCTCTCATCCAGGTGTACGTTAGACTGGTCAGCAAGGAAGCTTCTGATCTTCAGTCTTTTATCCTTTAGTACATGCCAGAAAAATATTTTAGAATCTTGGTGTCCAACGTTGTACAGATGAGTCTTGTCAGATATCTGCGAGCATATCAACAATAAATAGAGGACAGCTAGGACTGTCGTCGATTGTTAGTTGCAGTTGGAACAGATATTGCAATATATAGCAAAGCTCCTTTCTGTCTAAAAAAGGACGTAGACAGAGTAGCATAAAAATGGAAGATATTGTCTGCATGCATGGGAGATACGATCAGAGAGCATTTAATGCGTAGCAGTCAATAGACGAGATATGACTTTGACTTTTCAACGCTATTAAAAAGCATTATACTGATACAGCAAAAAGTCGATATGAACAATCCCGATGCCTTCATGACTTATGAAATCGTTATACGATAACAGACAATCGTTATGACAGAGCATTATTAAATTATAATGATGAAATCGTTATGAGTTATAGCAAATCGTTATAAACACTTATCAAGTCGTTATGAACTCTAAAGAAATCGTTGCGAGAACTAAAGAAATCGTTATGGCTAGTCGTTACGAGTTTCAAAGAAATCGTTACGAGAACTAAAGAAATCGTTATGGCTATCAAGTCGTTACGAGTTTCAAAGAAATCGTTACGAGAACTAAAGAATCGTTATGACTATCAAGTCGTTACGAGTTTCAAAGAAATCGTTACGAGAACTAAAGAAATCGTTACACTATCAAGTCGTTACGAGTTTCAAAGAAATCGTTACGAGAACTAAAGAAGTCGTTATGGCTATCAAGTCGTTACGAGTTTCAAAGAAATCGTTACGAGAACTAAAGAAATCGTTACGGCTAGAAAGTCGTTGCGAGTCTCAAAGAAATCGTTACGAGGACTAAAGAAATCGTTACGGCTAGAAGTCGTTGCGAGTTCTAAAGAAATCGTTACGAGGACTAAAGAAATCGTTACGGCTAGAAAGTCGTTGCGAGTTCTAAAGAAATCGTTACGAGGACTAAAGAAATCGTTACGGCTAGAAAGTCGTTGCGAGTTCTAAAGAAATCGTTACGACAATTTAAGAAATCGTCTGTAGGTATCGATTTGATTGAACTTTTCGGTCAGAAGGAAATCGTTCTGCTTATCAATAGAAGTCGATACAAAGACTTGGACAAAGCATGAAATGAGACTTACCTGATTGTCTTGAACTTTCATTTTTCTTTTATTTCCTGTCTCAAGCTCAAGTAATTCATTAGTACTATTTTGTTAATCATCAAAATTAATATATATAAATAACTGAATTAATTTATATGGGGAAGGTTTGTCATCACCCCCGTCCTCGGGAGCCATTGAGGAGTACTCTGGGCGTCAGAGATGTGCTCGAGTTGGCAGCGCGGTAGGCGGACTCTGGAGTGAGGGGGGAAAAACGGTGGTTAGGACAGTGGCGTGTGAGGTTCACTTGCAAAGCTCTCGTGGTTGGTCGAGGATGTCGAGGACAGTTTGGAGTTCTATACCCGGCAGGCTCAGCAGTCATTCTCTCACTGCCTCG
>CM024754.1:84210488-84246704 GCA_014218235.1 Colocasia esculenta | reverse complement strand
ACGCCATCCTCATCACGAGCAATGCCCACCTTGCCCACTCTTGGAGTCTAGGGTCGGCTTTCTGTTGCTCGATTACCTCATCCACACCGAAGACCTAAGAGACAACTGAGCCACAAAAGCCTGACATAAGGGCTGTAACTCAGCCATCGCACATGCCGCATCCTCCAACATCTTCCAATCCTGCTGGAGCGAAGACCTCTTCCTGCTTAGGGCATCCGCTACGACGTTCGCCTTTCCAGGATGATACTGAAGGTCGAAGTCATAGTCCTTTAAGAACTCAATCCATCTTCTCTGCCTCAGTTTTATTTCCTTTTTGGAGAAAAGATATTTCAAGCTCTTATGGTCAGTAAACACCTCAAATCTGACACCATAAAGATAGTGCCTCCAGATCTTTAGCGCATGAACCACTGCCGCAAGCTCCAAATCATTAGTCGGATAGTTACGCTCATGCTCCTTCAATTGGCGAGAAGCATACCCACTACCCTTCCTTGCTGCATTAGCACACAACCTAAGCCAATCCGAGATGCATCCGTATAAATGGCAAAACCTTCTGGACCACTAGGTAATACCAATACCGGAGCGGAAGTAAGCTTAGCCTTCAATAACTGGAAGCTACGCTCACATGTCTCAGACCACACAAACTTCACCCCTTTTCTGGTAAGCTGAGTCAATGGGCGGCGATGGATGAAAATCCCTCAATAATCGCCGATAGTAACCAGCTAAACCTAGAAAACTACGAATCTCCGAAGGGGTCTTAGGGTCTCCCAATCCATAACTCCTGGACCTTTGCTGGATCAACTCTACACCAGCACCGGAGATAACATGCCCGAGGAAATGAACCTCGCGCAACCAGAAATCGCACTTGCTGAACTTTGCGTACAGCTTGTGCTCACGGAGAACCTCTAATACTACCCTCAAATGCTGACGGTGTGTGGCCTCATCCGGAGAGTAGACCAGTACATCATCAATAACACTACAACAAAGCTATCTAAATATGGCCTAAAAACCCTGTTCATGAGATCCATGAACGCTGCAGGGGCGTTGTCAATCCGAAGGAAGAACCAAAAACTCATAATGTCCATAACGGGATCTAAATGCCGTCTTGGACACATCCTCACTCCGAATCCTCAACTGATGATAACCAGATCACAAATCGATCTTAGAAAAGACTGATGCATTTTGCAGCTGGTCAAACAAATCATCAATACGAGGTAAGGGATACCTGTTCTTCACTGTCACTTGATTTAGCTTCCTATAATCGATGCATAACCTAAGAGATCCATCCTTCTTCTTCACAAATAAACAGATGCGCCCCAAGGGAACAATAGGGCGAATAAATCCCTTATCTAGCAACTCTTGCAACTGCTTCCTTAACTCGGCTAACTCCGCAGGTGCCATTTGATATGGAGCCTTCGAGATAGGAGAGGTGCCCGAAAGCAACTCTATGGTGAACTCTATCTCTCTATCCGGTGGCAATCCAGACATATCATCGGAAAGACGTCTGGAAAATCCTGCACTACCACCTCGATCTCTGCAAGAGTAGGTGACTCATCAGCCTCAGGTGCTTAACACCACGCTGGCAAGAAAAGCGTCACAACCCTTGTTTACCATGCGCATCGCCTTCATGGCAGAGATGACCAACTTTCCCGCCACGTTCCTTGGCAGGGATGAGAGAACTCGTCCTCACCAGGAATGCGGAAAACAATCCTCTTCCCACGACAATCTACTAACGCATAGTGCTCCTCTAGCCATCCAGACCAAGAATAGCATCAAAGTCCTTCATCTTTAGCAAGAAGAAACACCCTTCTAGGACTCTATCCTCAATGCACACAGGTAACGACGGAATACACTTCCCAGTCGATACCGTATCCGCAGGTGTGTGTACAGACAACGGGACTTCTAAATCCTCAGACTCTATGGCTGACTCTAGAGCTAACTGCCTAGCGAAACGCTCGGAGATGAACGAGTGAGTGGCACCCGTATCGAACAAAACCCGAGCATGCACACCTAGAAGTAAAACTATACCTTCGGTGACATGCTCCGCCTGCTCGGCATCCTCTCGTGCTAGGGCAAGCACTCGAGCTGGGCTCGAGGCCTTCCTGGTCTTCCTGTAGCTGGCGCTGCTACTGCTACGCTACTGGGGCTGGCGCTCCGCGCTGGACTCCCTGCTGAAGTCTCGAAAACCTTGATCTTGTGGTCGCTGCTTCCGCACTTCAAGCATTTCCCCCAATCATCCAACACTCGGAACCACCGTGTGTCTTCCGCAATGGGGACACCCCTTCTTCACACCAGGGAACGTTGAGAAGGTACCTGTGCACTGCTGGTTGTGACTGGATGCTGCGGTGCCTGGTATACTGCTTCCTTCTTGTCCTACCGCTGGAACGTAGCTGCAGGCCTCTTCTGCGAAGCCTTCTTCTCCTCAAGATACTGCTGCATCTCGCCCTCCTGCCTACAAGCAGTGCTAAGGGCCTCTTCCCAAGGTACGATGGTGAATGCCACTAGCCTCGTCCTCAGTGATGGCTTCACGCCCATCACGAACTTCTTTGCTTTCCTGCGCTCATCTGTCATGATATGAGGTGCATATTTAGATAATTCTGCTAACCTGGCCTCATACTCGAGCACGGTCATGGAGCCCTGGGACAAGGAAAGGAACTCCTGCTCTATCCCGGTCCCTGATATGCTCGGGGACGAATTTGGCCCGAAAGAGCCTCACAACTCGTCCCAGCCACGTCAATAGCTCCGTCCTCAAATCGGTACGCAGTAAGGAAGCCCACCACACATCAGCTCTCTCCTGTAACACGATCTTCATAAGCACCACACTAAACAATTCTAACTTAATAGGATATACAGCATATAAACTAACACATACCTGTAGCATATAGGTGGCTAACGTAACCTTATCATCGTCCGCACACCTAATAGCCCGAAGATCTTCTCGATCTCCCTCATCCAGCTCTCAGCTAGCAACGGGTCGCTCTCCCCCTTAAAAGAGGGTGGCAACATCCTCTTGAATCTTTCCATGATGGAAGGTCCATCATGGTCCTGAGCTGGAATTTGAGCCTGCTACAACAACACCAAGCAATGCATATTCACACAACATCATGCCATTAAATAAAACAGACTACTCTTTGTTTCATTATTCTAACCTGAGCCTCCAACTGAGCTGATTGCAGCCTGGTGTGGGCCTGCGTCTGCATGGCCTGCACTAGACCTGCTGTTGCCCGGTTGGCGAACCCATAGGGGGGGTGAATGGGTCTTTAAAAATATTTACTTAGTTAAAACATGAACTTAAACAAACACAAAAAACGTTCTTGGAAGAGATTAGTAATGGTTAGTAAAAAGAACAATCACACAAAGAAGACAATCACACGACACACAGATTTTCCTGGTTCGGATCTCCTCTCCTTAGGAGTCCTACGTCCAGTCCCTGAGCAACCTCAGGATTCCACTATCTAGGGTACAGTCCCCCTATGGACGAAACAAACACCCAGCTCAGCTGGTCTTCCTTCACACTCGAAGGGAACACAACACCCTGGTACCACCAGGTCTTCCTTCACTCCTGAAGGGAAAAGAACACCACCCTGGAAACCACCAGGTCTTCCTTCACACCCGAAGGGAAACAAACAAGGGAATCTGAAAAATTGACTAGCCCCTAGATCAAGCTTAACAGAACTCGATCTGAAGCTACAAGCACTGAGAGTTATAGATCTACACAGGTGCTCTCTCTTAAACTATTCTAGCTCTCTTCTGATTTTTCTCACAGCACAGGGAGCTAAGAGCCAAGGCGGATGGAATGGAAAAATGCTGGCTCTAGAATTCTTGAAAACTTGAAAGACTGCTCGGTTGATTTTTTCTCTTGATGCTCTATATTACTTGTTCAAATCTTCCGTCTTGTATATATATCTTCATCTTGAATGTAGACGATGAGATAGCCGTTGTCTCACAGCTTTGGTGAACGTTAGACTGATGGATTTGTGGAAGCTTCCATCAACAGCCTTTTGTTCTCTTGAGCACGCAAAGTGATGAGATCTTCTGAGGTGACTTGTAGTTCTTTCTATGTCCAACGTTGTAAGATGGTACAACTTCAAGGTTCTGCAAAAGTTGAGCTTTAATGGTAGACAGCTAACACTATCTCTAGATGTCAGTCAACGTTAGAGCAAGTAAACCAGATATAGTAGTGACAGTTTACCGTTCTAAAAAGATACATGCAGAGAATACACGATAATGGAAGATATGTTCTGCGTGCATGCAGAGATACGTTCAGTCTCTATTAAATGCATAGCAGTCAAACAGGTGAGATACGACTTTGACTATTCAACGTATTTCAAATCAAGGTAAACATTTATTTGATGGAAACATGACTTATGAAATCGTTATGAGATCATGAGTCTAAGAGAGTCGTTATGAATCATCAAATCGTTATAGACTCAGAAGAAGTTATTATGAAAACTTACGAAATCGTTATGACAAGCAATCGTTACGAGTTCTAAAGGAATCGTTACGATAACTTATGAAGTCGTTATGACAAGCAAGTCGTTACGAGTTCTAAAGGAATCGTTACGATGACTGATGACGTTATGACTGGCAAGTCGTTACGAGTTCTAAAGAATCGTTACGATGACTTATGAAATCGTTATGACTGGCAAGTCGATACAAGTTCTAAAGGAATCGTTACGATGACTTATGAAGTCGTTATGACAGCAAGTCGTTACGAGTTCTAAAGAAATCGTTACAATGACTTATGAGTCGTTATGAAGCAAATCTTTACGGGACTTATGAAGTCGTTATGACTGGCAAGTCGTTACGAGTTCTAAGAAGTCGTTATGATAACTATAGAATCGTTACGGCGAGCAAGTCGTTACGCTTTCTGAGAAGTCGTTGTGATGACTTATAGAATCGTTACGGCGAGCAAGTCGTTACGCTTTCTGAAAAAGTCGTGCGATGACTTATAGAATCGTTATGGCGAGCAAGTCGTTACGCTTTCTGAAGAAGTCGTTCGATGACTTATAGAATCGTTACGGCATCGCTTGATTGAAACAACATGACTTTTCAGCCAGAAGGGAAATCGTTATGATATTCTTTTGAAATCGATATGCTTATAAGAAATCGTTCTGACTTAGAGAAATAATATGTTGAAGAGATTAAAGCTTCAGAGAAGTAATGCATACCTTTTGTGGGCTTGTTTTACCTTGGTGCTTTTTCCTGTACTTTAAGACTTATGAAATGTAGTTAGAAGACTTTTGACAGAGTTTTGTTTATCACCAAAATAAGTATGTAATTGATTTAAAATTACGTGGGGATGGACTGTTCATCAATCTCCCCCTTTTTTGTGATGACAAAACTTAATCAATATTTTAACATTCTTAACAGTAAGCAGAAAAAGTACTTAAAGTATATTTAAAATATGTAAGTATTTTCTCCCCCTTTTTGTCATTAAGCAAAAAGAAATAAGACTGAGACAAAATAAGAGACAATGAGGAGAAGGAATACAATCGTTTCATTAAGCTTGAGGAGGTACAGGCAAATATATGCAGGAGAGAGAAGAGAGGCAAAATGAGAAATGGCTTCCCAGGCCTGCTCTTCCTGCCTACCAAAAATTGCCTAAAGCTCCATCAGAAATAAAGAAAGTTGGTCCCATGGTAGAAGCCATCCGAGACAGGTAGATGCTGCGCTGCTTGGAGAGAAATTTGGCAACTCATCAGCATCCATGGAGCACCGGATGAAGGAGGTTTTTCCAAGCTTGCACAGGCAAGGAATTGATCCATGGTAACAGGGTAGAAAATCTGTTTCTCCTTGAGGACTTGGCGTAGAGCTACAAACACCTTGTATCTTTCAGCCCATAGTTTGTAGGGATCAAGTACAAGATGGATGGAGTTCATGTCCAAGAAGGTGGCAGGAGAGACAGGGGCTTTTCCTTCCCTGGCCTGAGCAGCATTGAGATGAGCTAACTGCTGAGCAGACAAAGAATATAATTCGGACCATTCTAAGGAGTTTAGCCTTTCACATTCTGAGAGGATAGGAGCAAGAACTTCAGATGTCACAAACCCTCTGTGATATTCTCGGAATAGAAATCTGGAAAAACCAACTTGGAGACTTTTCTGAATTTTGATTCTGCCCATGACCTTGCAAAACGTTCAAAGATAATGGATCCAACAGAAGACTCCATGATCAGGAAGTGAATCTGAGGCAAGAGGATCTCTTCAGGCAAATGGAGTGTGGCAAAATCCACTCTCACTGCTTCAGAGTGCCCAGAGCTGGATAGGACCTTGATGGCTCTCTTTGAATTGGCTTAACTGAACTTCAGGTAATCTGTTGAGATACCTGTAGTTATTGAACATCTGAAAGTGCCTGATCATCTTGATTTCCTTCTGGATAAAAGAAGCCCAGGTGTTCTGGTGATGAAATTTAAACCACTCAGAAAGGGTCAAGGAGTGATCCCTGGGAGGAAATCTGGCTGCCTTAGCCTGAAGAAAGCGATTGAAAAGATCTTTTTGAGATCTAGCCCATTGCTCCTCAGTCTTGGAATGGGCAGAGGAAAAGATTTTGGATTTTTCGGTTTTGGAAAGAGGGGTGTAAGGAAGAATGACTTCAAGGTGGTCAGAGAGGTTGAGAAAAGGGAGGTTGACAAGGGTGGCAAAGACAACCTTTTGTAGATACTCTTTGTACATGATGTATGCTTGTTTGTCACTGTAAGAGAAAACCACAAAGGAGGGTAGAGAGGAGTGTCGGAGGAATTGAGTTTTCTTTTCTTGGAGAGTACTGGAGGAGTCTGTCTTGGAAAGGTGGTCTCCTACCTTTAGCACAGACCTAAGGATAGCTTCTTCAAACTCATCCTTAATTTCGGTAAGAAAAGGAGAGTTGATTTGAGCACTCCTAGGAATAATAGTGATAAAGGAGGGAGGTGCAGAAGGGTGAAGAAATCATCAGTGGTAGAAATGCCTACTTCTGGTATTGAAGAAGGACCAGAAGAGGATGAGGCTCCAGCTGAGGATGCTGGAGGGGCCTCAAAGCTAGGAGAGGAAGGAAGATGAGAAGTGGAGGAAGCAGGGGAAGATGAAGTATTAGGAGAAGGAAAACGTGTGGGTGAAGAAATAGGTCTGGATCTAGGTCTTTTGAAAGGAGGTGGAGCAGGTGGAGCTGTGGAGGCTGTGGGTGGAGATGGAGGAAGAGGAGTGTGGGTGGAAGTGGGAGCAGGGGGCAATGGATCTGAGACCACTTCTTCAGGCAAGGATTGCACAGAATCCAACACTTCTGGCCCTGATGGCCCTGGTACTTCAGCTCTCTGCTGCTGCCTGAACTGCATCTGCTGCTTCTACTGGTGCTGCTTGTTGCTGCTGTTTCTGCTTGTGCTGCTGTTGGCCCTGATGGTCCAGATACACTCTCTCCAGTTCCTGAGGTGCTGGAGGAGAAGGAGCTTGAGCTCCAACTGCTTTAAAGATTTCAGAGATCATGCTCTTCATGGTGCCCATCTCTTGATTGAACCACTTCATAGCATTGCGAATCTGACATACTCGTTGCGTGCTAAAGCCTGGCTCAGAAAATAGAATTCACATCTGATTGGAGTGTACATAGCAGTTCACCTTGCACATCCAGCCTCTCAATCACAGGTTTCAAGTTAATGACTATTTTCTGTTTGACCTGCCTTTCAAAAGGTGTGTCAGCTAAGAGAGGTACTTCAGGTGCAGTCTCTTTGTCTTTCTTCTTGCCCTCTGTGGCTGGAGGAGGTTGATCATCATTTTCATCAGAACTTGAGGAGCTAGCTGTCTCCCCTTCTCTGTTATCTAAGTTTGGAGAAACTCTGTGCATTTCCTCCTGATCACCACTGGTTGGAGGTGCTTCTACTATTTTTCTTGTAATTGCTCCCCCTCAATTGGAGCATCTTCTTCAACAGGTACTGACTCCCCCTGACAAGGAGCATCCATCATCACAGAGTCACCCTGAGGAATTGGTGCTCTTCCTCTAGTGGAACCTCTTCAACAATGTGGCCTGATGCCACAGTCTCCTCTGTAACTGGCATAATATCTTCTGGGAGAATATCCTCAATTCTCCTTTCGGCAAAAACTCCAGCTGGCACTTCTGGAATCCTGGAGCTGCTGCTGACAGCCTTTCTTCTTCTTCTTCTACTGCAACCTCTGACTGATTTTTGGCCATAGATGGCCCTGCCTGCTCTGCTGCTACAATGGTTGGAACAGAAACTGATTCCATTGGCAATTCTGACATCTCAACAGTTGATTCCATCTGATGGTGAGCACCTGAAGCATCGCCAATGTAAACTTCGCCTTCAGCAACTGAGGCCTTGGACCAGACCCCATTAACTACAGAGAAGCCACTCTTCTTCAAATTTCTGGACCTGATAGCTTGGCCCATTTTCTCTACAACTGCCCCAGAGAGATCAACACCGAAGTGTTTGAAAATCTTGGTAAGTAAATGGGCATATGGCAGTGACACATTCAGCTTGCTCTTGGTGTCCCAATTTGTTCACTGGCAAATTTCATTCTTTCCATTATTACTGCGGCCATATTGATCTCCTTATTTTGAATGGCCCAGAACATTAGGTCAGAATCGGCCTTAGTGCAAGATGAGAAGGTTGCACTTCTGGGAACCAAAATCTGACAAACAATGAAGTGAAGGAGGCGATTGAAGGCATTCAGCTGATTTATATCAAGTTTGCCTTCCCTCAATTTGAAGCCCGGCCCTACAATTCCCAAACCCTTCTCTTGAGCGTCCTCAGTGTGAACCCCACTAAAGCCTGATGTTTTCACCTCAAACAACATTCTTAGTAGCTCAGGGTCTATTTTGATCAGGGTGCCCTTTACCGAAGAGACAAGGGACCCATCTGCCTCTGTTCTTAAGCAAACGTAGAATGCCTTTACCAAGTCCGGATAACTAACCTCTGAGTAAGTGGTAACACCCTTCCACTGCATCTGGTTGATCTTTTCGACTATGCTGCTCATTCCATTCTTCTTCAGATCTTCAAAGTCTACTTCTTTATGACCACAGAGCTTCGTCTTCACAAAGGTGAAACGCTCCCTGCTCAGGAGTGAGAAATTCGGCGCTGTAGCCACCCAAACTGCGGCGATAGCTGGTGCGGCCATGGATTCAGGTGGGAAAAGTTCTGAAGGGTTGTGGAGGAAGGAGACGAGAAGGAACCCTCAAGAAATTTCGCGGGAAGAAGAAGAAAGCTTCAGACTTGCAGAGGATGGAGGTGAGAGTCGCTAGGGCATCGGCTCATGCGACGGGAAGGAGGGAAGGGGAAAGAGTGAGAAGAAGAGGAATCGTTATCGCATCGATTTTAAGGAAAAAATAAATGCTCCAAAAGGTGAGGCGACAAAAAGAAAACGACAAACGAGGTTGACCGCCTCGAACGACTTTAGCTTAACTGAAAGGAGCGCTTAAACAGAGGTATTCGAAGTCTTTTCACTTTACAAAAGAGAGAGAGAGAACTTATTTAAATTCTGAAATTCTTTATATCAGTTTTAAAAGAAGATCTTTTCACAAAATACACATGCCTAACTCCCTTCTAAGAGATGTAAATCTCTCTTCAGGTAGGGCCTTTGTGAAAATGTCTGCTAACTGATTATTTGTATCAATAAAGGATATTTCAATATTGCCATTAGCTACATGATCACGAATAAAATGGTATCTAACCTCAATGTGTTTGGTCCTGGAATGCTGAATTGGATTTTGGTGAGGTTGATAGCACTGGTGTTGTCGCATAGCAGTGGAATTGACTTGATTTTGAGTCCAAAATCCTCAAGTTGTTGCTTTATCCATAAGAGTTGTGTACAGCAACTTCCAGCAGCTACATACTCAGCCTCAGCTGTAGACAGTGCTACTGAATTTTGTTTCTTGAGGACCATGATACTAAACACCCTGCAAGAAACTGACAACAACCACTGGTGCTCTTTCTATCTACCTTACATCCGGCATAGTCAGCATCAGAATATCCTACTAAATTTACATCACAAGAGTTTGGATACCATAGACCTAAATCATGAGTTCTGGCTAAATAACGAAAATTCTTTTTACAGAAATTAAATGTGACTCTCTAGGATCTGCTTGATATCTAGCACACATGCATACACTAAATAATATGTCAGGTCTACTGGCGGTTAATAAAGTAATGAACCTATCATACCTCTGTAGACCTTTTGATCTACTTTCTTACTATCCTTGTCACTGTCCATCCTGGTGATGTACCCATTGGTGTTGACAGTGGCTTGGTGTTATCAAATCCAAACTTCTTCAACAGTTCTTTGGTGTACTTTGCTTGACAGATGTGAGTTTCTTCCTTTCCTTGTTTGATTTGAAGTCCAAGGAAGTAGTTGAGCTCCCCCATCATACTCATCTCAATTCCCTTGCATTAACTTTTCAAAATACTTGCACACAGGTCATCAGTAGATCCAAAGATGATGTCATCCACATAATTTGAACCAACAATATGTGTTTAACTTTTGTTTTTATAAAAAGAGTGCTATCTACTTGACCTCTACTGAAACCATGTTTTAAGAGAAAAGAGCTAAGCCTCTCATACCAGGCTCTAGGTGCTTGCTTTAAACCATACAAAGCCTTATGCAATTAAAAACATGATTCGAAAAGTCTATATCATCAAACCGGCGGTTGTTCCACATAAACTCTTCTTTATAAAATCATTTAAAAAGGCAGATTTAACATCCATTTGAAATAATTTTAAATCTAGAGCAGATGCGTAAGATAATAATATTCTAATGGCCTCAAGTCTAGCTACAGGTGCATAGGTTTCATCAAAATCTATGCCTTCCTCTTGAGAATAGCCTTGAGCTACCAGTCTAGCCTTGTTTCTAAGATTGCACCAGATTCATCTAGTTTATTTCTGAACACCATTTGGTGCCAATAACTGGATGATCTGACGGTCTAGGAACAAGTGACCATACTTGGTTTCTCTTGAACTGATTCAGTTCATCTTGCATGGCCATTATCCAAGATTCATCAGTAAGTGCTTCATTGACTGTCTTAGGCTCTATTTGAGATACAAATGCAAGGTAATCACAAGGGATCACATTACCTCTTGTTCTTACCCCTGCAGATGGATCACCAATGATGTTTTCAGGTGGGTGATCTTTCTTGTATCTCCATTCCTTTGGAAGAGTTTCATGAGAATTTCTTCTTGTTGTAATTCTTCCAGAGGCGGATCATCCTTGTCCTCGATTGATGTGTCTTTTAGTTTCTTGGACAATTCATCTGCATCATCATTATCACTATCTACTTCCTTTCTCAAGGAAGGGTTAGTTTCATCAAAAATAATGTGCACAGACTGTTCAATCAATAAGGTACGTTTATTAAACACTCTATAGCCTTTGGGTTTGGAAGTGTACCCCATGAAGATGCCTTCATCTGATTTGGCATCTAACTTACCAATCCTTTTTTTTCCATTGTTGTGAATGAAGCATGGACATCCAAAGGTTCTGAGATGGCTGATCTGTGGCTTTTTCCCTTTGAACAGTTCATAAGAGGTCTTCTTAAGGATTGGTCTGATCATTGCTCGGTTGACAATATAGCTTGCTGTGTTAACTGCTTCAGCCCAAAATATCTTGGCAGATCATATTCTGAGAGCATAGTTCTCGCCATATCCAGTAGGGTTCTATTCTTTCTCTCGGCAATGCCATTTTGCTGTGGTGTTCTTGTTGTGCTGAGAAGTTGTGCTCAATTCCTTGACTCTCACAGAATCTAGCAAACTTTTCATTCTGAAACTCACCACCATGATCTGATCGGATAGACACAATGCTGAACTTTTGATCTTTCTGAACTTTCTTGCTGAAGCTGAAAAGTTATCGAAAGTGTCATCTTTATGCTCTAGGAATGAAACCCATGTAAATCTTGAATAGTCATCAACTATGACAAATCCAAAGTTCTTTCCTCCAAGACTGGTAGTCCTCATTGGCCCAAATAGATCCATATGTAGGAGCTCTAAGGGTTTTGAGGTGGTTACCACGGTTTTTGACTTGAAGGAGCTCTTGGTATGCTTTCCTTTAGCACAAGGTTTACAAACACCTTCCAATTTTCCACTGACTTTTGGTAGACCTTCCACAAGATTTTTCTTCAATAGTTTTCTTATGCCATCTATGCTGCAATGTCCAAGACGTCTGTGCCACAATTCAGTAGACTTGTCTTTACTAGCTGCCAGACAGACGTTTTGCTCTTTGAGTTCTTCAAGTAGAGTACATACAAATTCTTTTCTCTATTAGCTTCAAAGATGATTTCTCCATCCTTCAGTATGCTACACTTAGACTCTTGAAACTTGATTTGATGGCCTCTGTCGCACAGCTGACTAATGCTAATTAGATTGTGCTTCAATCCTTTGACCAATAATACATCTTCAATGACTGTTTTTCCTTTGTTGTTCACAGACCCCTGCCTACTACTGTGCCTTTCCCATTATCTCCATAGTGACTGTCCCTTCTTCAGCTTGGAGTGGGTGAAAAGCTTCTGATTTCCTGACATGTGCCTTAGCATCCACTGTCCAAATACCATTTGGATGCTCGAGTGTTGACCTGAAATAGAAATCTCAAGTTTTAGGTACCCAAGTTTCATTGGGTCCTTGAGGGTTAGTAACAACATTTTTCCTTTTTATTATCCATTTTTTATGTCTTTTTGGACATATTTCTTTTATGTGACCTAACTTGTTGCATGACTGAAGCAACAACAAGACATTTTTGTTACTTTTTCAATATATTTAATGTTAGCTTTGTATGCAATGTCTTGTTCGGGTATAAATTTTGGAGTTGATATGTTTTAGGGTAAATTGTTGTATCTTCATTGTCTGGAGGTGTATATCCTATTCCTCGTTTATTTTTACCTGATCTTCTAGCTCCTTTTAATATAGGGAGTTTTTTTCCATTTGTGAATTTTTCTAGAGTGCTTGCTAGTTTATTGTTTTCTTCATTTAGTTCTTTTACTGATTTTCTTAATTCATCTGAGCTTTCTTGTTTTTTCTAGTTTAATGATTTGTTTATTCTTCTCTTTTAAGTCTTCACATATAGTTCACTTCTTCCCTTAAACTCCGTTTTTGTTTTTCTAGTTCCTCATTTTCAGTTTTTAGATCTGAGTTAGTATTTTCAAGACAGCATTATTCTTCTTACAAGCTTTTAATAGTTTGCATACATTTCTGTATTTGTCATATAGTTCATTAAAAGCTTCTTCTATGTTATCTGAATCTGAATCATTACAGGAATCAAAAGAGGAATCAGAAGTTACCTTATCCTCGGTATTTGCCATAAAAGCCAGGTTGGCTTCTTCTTCATCACTGCTGCAGCTTGACTCACTGTCTGAGTCGCTGCTGTTTTCCCATGCAGCTGCCATGGCTTTCTTCTTGTACCTTCTAAACTTCTTGGAGTTATCCTTCTTTCTAAACTCTGGCTTCTTGAGCTTTGGACACTCAGCCTTCATGTGTCCTGGCTTCTTGCACTCGTAGCAGAGTGGCTCATTTCTCTTCTGATCTTTTCCGTCTGGTCTCTTGAAATCTTTGTTTTTCTTGAAATACCTCCTACCGGACTGGAACTTTTTCTTCTTGGCCAGGATCCTTTGCAATCTTCTTGACAGCATAGCTTCTTCATCACTGTCTTTGCTGTCCTCACTGTTGTCCAAAGATTCTTCAGATGAGTCCTCATCAGCTTTGAGCGCATTGGACTGCTTCTTTCTACTGGAGGATTCTCCTAATTCTCCATGTTTATCTCATGGGCCATGAGTGACCCAACTAGCTTTTCTAGAGACATTCTCTTCAGATCATTGGCTTCCTCAATGGCCGTTACTTTTGGAGTCCATGAGGATGGCAAGGATCTAAGAATTTCCTGACCATATCTCCCATTTCATAGGTTTTTCCTAATCCGGCTAACCCATTAGTGATGTCTGTGAATCTACTGAACATTTGGGTTATGGATTCACCTGACTGCATTTAAAATCGCTCATATTGAGTTACAAGAATATCTATTCTTGTCTCCTTGACCTTATCTGTGCCTTCATAAGTGATTCTGATCTTTTCCCACATTTCCATTGCGGATTTGCAGGCTGAAACTCTGTTGAATTCTTTCTTACTTAGCGCACAACACAGCATGCTCTTGGCTTTACAATTTAGAGAAATTTTTTTCTTGTCTTCATCTGTCCATTGAGCTTTTTCATTTGTTACCAGAAGATCTCCTTCTTCTATTATCGACCAAATTTGATAATCATGTCCTTGCAGGAAGTACTCCATTCTTGTCTTCCAATAGGTATAATCTTCACCATCGAACAAGGGAGGTCTGTTGACTGACTGACCTTCGTTGTGACCTTGGGCTGCCATGGATCTTTACTCTTCAGATCGTTGGATCTTGTTCTTTGTCGAAGAGACTCGCTCCGATACCACTTGTTCCCGGTTGGCGAACCCAGAGGGGGGGTGAATGGGTCTTTAAAAATATTTACTTAGTTAAAACCTGAACTTAAACAAACACAAAAACGTTCTTGGAGAGATTAGTAATGGTTAGTAAAAAACAATCACACAAAGAAGACAATCACACAACACACAGATTTATCCTGGTTCGGATCTCCTCTCCTTAGGAGTCCTACGTCCAGTCCCTGAGAACCTCAGGATTCCACTATCTAGGGTACAGTCCCCCTATGGACGAAACAAACACCCAGCTCAGCTGTCTTCCTTCACACTCGAAGGGAACACAACACCCTGGTACCACCAGGTCTTCCTTCACTCCTGAAGGGAAAAGAAACCCACCCTGGAAACCACCAGGTCTTCCTTCACACCCGAAGGAAACAAACAAGGGAATCTGAAAAAGGATTGACTAGCCCCTAGATCAAGCTTAACAGAACTCGATCTGAAGCTACAAGCACTGAGAGTTACAGATCTACACAGGTCTCTCTCAGAACTATTCTAGCTCTCTTCTGATTTTTCTCACAGCACAGGGAGCTAAGAGCCAAGGCGGAATGGAATGGAAAAATGCTGGCTCTAGAATTCTTGAGAAGACTTGAAAGACTGCTCGGTTGATTTTTTTCTCTTGATCTCTATATTACTTGTTTTCAAATCTTCCGTCTTGTATATATATCTTCATCTTGAATGTAGACGATGAGATAGCCATTGTCTCACAACTTTGGTGAACGTTAGACTGATGGATTTGTGGAAGCTTCCAGTCAACAGTCTTTTGTTCTCTTGAGCACGCAAAGTGATGAGATCTTCTGAGGTGACTTGTAGTTCTTTCTATGTCCAACGTTGTAAGATGGTACAACTTCAAGGTTCTGCAAAAGTTGAGCTTTAATGGTAGACAGCTAACACTATCTCCAGATGTCAGTCAACGTTAGAGCAAGTAAACATAGATATAGTAGTGACAGTTTACCGTTCTAAAAAGATACATGCAGAGAATACACGATAATGGACGATATGTTCTGCGTGCATGCAGAGATACGTTCAGTCTCATTAAATGCATAGCAGTCAAACAGGTGAGATACGACTTGACTATTCAACGTATTTCAAATCAAGGTAAACATTTATTTGATGAAACATGACTTATGAAATCGTTATGAGATCATGATAGTCTAAGAGAGTCGTTATGAATCATAACAAATCGTTATAGACTCAGAAGAAGTTATTATGAAAACTTACGAAATCGTTATGACAAGCAAATCGTTACGAGTTCTAAAGGAATCGTTACGATGACTTATGAAGTCGTTATGACAAGCAAGTCGTTACGAGTTCTAAAGGAATCGTTACGATGACTGATGAAGTCGTTATGACTGGCAAGTCGTTACGAGTTCTAAAGGAATCGTTACGATGACTTATGAAATCGTTATGACTGGCAAGTCGATACAAGTTCTAAAGGAATCGTTACGATGACTTATGAAGTCGTTATGACAAGCAAGTCGTTACGAGTTCTAAAGGAATCGTTACAATGACTTATGAAGTCGTTATGACAAGCAAATCTTACGATGACTTATGAAGTCGTTATGACTGAAAGTCGTTACGAGTTCTAAAGAAGTCGTTATGATAACTTATAGAATCGTTACGGCGAGCAAGTCGTCGCTTTCTGAAGAAGTCGTTGTGATGGACTTATAGAATCGTTACGGCGAGCAAGTCGTTACGCTTTCTGAAGAAGTCGTTGCGATGACTTATAGAATCGTTACGGCGAGTAAGTCGTTACGCTTTCTGAAGAAGTCGTTGCGATGACTTATAGAATCGTTACGGCATCGACTTGATTGAAACAACATGACTTTTCAGCCAGAAGGGAAATCGTTATGATAATTCTTTTGAAACCGATATGCTTATAAGGAAATCGTTCTGGAATTAGAGAAATAATATGTTGAAGAGATTAAAGCTTCAGAGAAGTAATGCATACCTTTTGTGGCTTGTTTGAACTTGGTGCTTTTCCTGTACTTTAAGACTTATGAAATGTAGTTAGAAGACTTTTGACAGAGTTTTGTTTATCACCAAAATAAGTATGTAATTGATTTAAAATTACATGGGGATGGACTGTTCATCACCTGCAGAACCTCCATAATCCACTGGCGGCGGTGGGGGAAGTACAGGACCCTGAGGTGTCGGGGCCCGCTGCTGCTCAGCCTGCTCCTCACGTCTCTGCTCGTCCTCACGAGCAGGAGCACCCGCCACGTCTACCACGCGAAGCCATGGCTGCAATAAATTTCAGTCACTATTAGAGCTATGTTAATTTACTCCTAACCATTTTCTTATCTATTTTCCATTCATTATTAATCAATTCTACACATGTGGACAATTCTATAAAGATTTAGCATGTATGAAGATGATGACTCAGGTATTTATGTACAGTCTCAACCAAGTCTCTCTGATACCAATCTCTGCGAAGACCCTCCTTATACCCGTACGATTATACCAATCCACGTCGGTATAGTGAGTTCCTCGTCACAGTGGGACATTTCCCATGCACTAACACACATGATTGAGATGTTCATAAATACAATTCAGAGTAGCGGAAGTAAAAGAACTACTTGTCATTTCATTTCATCATCCACATTTACATACATGATTCAATAACAATTTAAAGATCTAAAGTCCACATAATAAAATACTATTCCAAATACATAACTTGTCCACAATTCATAATATTTCAATTACAATGCCTCAATTACATACTATGAAAGCACAAAATGCTACAATGGTGACTCCACCAAGCTACTCTCCTCGCTCGGAGTCGTTTTCCACGCTCTCCTCCAAAGGTGTAGGGTCACCTACTAACCTGTACGCCGAAGCAAGGGTGAGTCTAAAAGACTCAGCAAGTAATCCATACACGTCATACATGCATACATCACAAAGTCTCATCCTCACTTAATTACATTATCTCAAGCCTGTAGCATGGTTGACAATAATAAGAAAACTACTATCAGGATATTTCTACCAATTTCACTACACATGGTACATGGTTTATGTCAAACCAAAATGAAATACCTACCGCATACTTTCTACTCATTCAATCACATGAGAGCTAACATTTTACATTTAAGCTAACAAGGTAGCATTCTAAGCATGGAATCTCACAACACATATAAAAGAAGTACTCCTAGCATGGATTCTACATATTCTTGTACATGTAAGGCATCATTATAAACATATGAAGGTTGCTGTTTTGACATGAACTCAATAATTTCATTACATGAATTACAAATTTACACTCTAACCCATTTATATCACATGGTTACACATTTACACATTCACATGGTTCACTTTTACACATTACACAGATGCACATGTTCACATTACACAATTCACATCTATTCACATTCACATTTCACATTAGATGCCGTGACACATAGTCCAAACCACCATTAGAAGGACACATTCACATCACATACACATAACACATAGACGCCACCTAGGCAACACAGTGACGACTCTTGGACTGCGCAGACCGGGAGAAGAACTCTCCACCCTAACCAGTGGTACTTGTCCACATCCAGGATTTCATCCTAATGCCCATAGGATTTACACATGAACCTTCCCGTGGGGACTTTTCCATGACACGGTTCCACAGCCCTCTATGGAAGCAGTGTCACACACGGCACATTTTACACATTTCGGTTTTAACACACACATATTACACAATATGACACATCCTTATAGTTTTTATCATTAACACATGGTTCAGTTTCCCTAAATCATGGCACTACTGTTGACAGGGTTCAAACACTTCAAATTTACACTAATCAGGTTGGGAACACCTAATCAAACCTCACATGCAATTTTCACACTTTTCTGAATTACATATAATTTACAGAAAATGAAATACTCATTCACATGCCACATCAATTCAATTATCATGGAAGCACAACAAATTATCGGATTTGACAGTTCTCAGACCTGCATCTAACATGAACGCTACCACAGAAAATTTATCCAATTTTATTGCACACTACATAATTTACTGTAAATTTTTGACTAATCTACACATGCCCTCTATTTTCAATGCGAAATTTCAATAATTAGCATGGTCATGGGAAAATTCTCGGATTTTCAGAACGGGACTGACATACATATCATCACCTGAAAATTTCGGCAATCGAAATTTCACATGGACTACGTAAACAAAGGTCTATGTTCAGGACCTTTTAACATGTATTTCAAATAATATAATAATTCTCATCATTTACAGAAATTCATCAAAATTCACAACACATGCTATTAACTGCATTACATAACATGTAAGTTTACACTATATCCTCATGCGCAAAACTTCGGAAATTAGGTATATAAGGCATAACAGTTCTTGTTCTGTCCTGAAGAACTTAACGGCAATGTCTGGCCATCTAGAGGTGTTAACGGCAGCATCGTCTGGGATCTTGACGGCAAGGGATCTTGCCGTCAAGCTCCTGTCTGTGCAAAAACACAGACCGAGCTCTGAAGAATGGGTGAATGTGAGGATCCAGCACACGAGGAAAATCTCATAAAATCTTTAAAACCTACTGGACACATACATGGACTACGGGGATGGGTTACTTGCCTTTTACAAAATCTCCAAAGGGATCAAATTTGTTGTTGAAGCTCTCCTTGGGCAGTGCCAAGAAGTCTCCTCCACAGCCTTCCCTCGGTTCTAGGTCGAAGTAGCTGCCAAACCGAGGTTGGGGAAGCCTTCTCTCTTCGTCCAAACTCCTTTCAAGAGTAGTAGATCGCCGGAGGAAGCTTTGAATTTCCAGATCTGAGCTCCCAAAGTTCAGTTCTCCTCTAGTTCAGCTAGGGTTTCCTTCTCCCTTTGCAAAGAGCTAAGAGAGAGTCTTTCAGGTTGCAAGGAGAGGAAAGTTTATAGGAAAATGGCTTGGGATACCCCGTAGGGCCTGATGGAGAGCTGAGAGCCGTTGGGGACTTCTCCCCAATGGGTGAGCTAGCTTGCCCCGGAATTTCCGGGTCTGCTGCGCACAGAAAATCAGAGAAGTAGACGTCCACATAGATGGCCGTCTACTTTAGTGTTGGCGTCCATCGACATGGACGTTGACTCATCATGGACGTCCATTCATGTTGACGCCAATTTGTTCTTCGGCTAGAGCTTAAAAACATGCAGAAAACCATGCTTACACTATATATTTACATGCCATATATGTAATATGATGTACACACTACTACAACACGCACCATCCACTATTTACAATTTATTTACACATGCATATGTAAGTATACCAAGATAACATCGTACATAAGTATCTACATACGCATACATGATATATATAGACAACATGACTCAACACACCATAAATAAAATGACAAACAATTCGAGGGCCTTACACCCTCTCCCCCTTAAGGAAACTTCATCCTCGAAGTTTAAACAACACTACTCGAACAAATGAGGATACTTCTTCCTCATCGCATCCTCAAGGTCCCAAGTAGCCTCCTCTCGCGAGAAGTTCCGCCATAAAACGTTTACCGAAGTAATCCTCTTGTTCCGAGATGCTGAACCTTCCGGTCAAGAATAGCTACTGGTTGCTCCACATATACGACAGATCTGGCTGGATCTCCACTGGCTCGTGACTAATCACATGAGATGGATCTCGAACATACTTCATGAGCATAGATACGTGGAAAATGGGATGAACACTAGCTAAAGCCGGAGGCAAAGCTAGCTCGTAAGCCACGCTACCTAAACGCCTGAGAATCTCATACAGGCCAATGAACCTGGGACTTAATTTGCTATGCCTGCAAACCTGACGACACCTCGAGTAGGTGAAATCTTCAAAAAGACATGCTCACCCACCTCGAACTCCAAATCCTTCCTCTTGTCGGCTAGCTCTTCTCTTCTGCCTATCCGGCGCCGCAACAAGCCTCTTCCTGATAAGCTGGATCTTATCCGAAGTCTCCTGAACTAACTCCGGACCGATCAACTGCCTATCGCCGGTCTCCTCCCAACATAAAAGAGATCTGCAAGGCCTTCCATACAACGCCTCAAATGGAGCCATACCAATGCTCTCCTGAAAGCTGTTGTTGTATGCGAACTCCACTAGAGGTAGATGACGCTCCCAATCATCCTTCCAATCCAGCACACACGCTCTCAACATATCCTCGAGCGTCTGGATAGTCCTCTCGGACTGTCCATCTGTCTGGTGATGAAATGCCGAACTGAGCTTCAGCTCCAAACCTAAAGCATCCTGAAGACCCTTCCACAACCTCGAAGTAAATCTCGGATCTCGATCCGAAATGATCGACTTCGGCACACCATGCAATCTAATGATGCTACTGACATACAATCTAGCCAAGCTCTCTACTGACTGCTTCTTCTTCATAGGCAGAATTGCGCAGTCTTCGAGAATCTATCCACGACTACCCAAATCGAGTCATTTCCCCATCTAGATCAAGGCAAACCCGAAACAAAATCCATAGTGACAGCTTCCCACTTCCGTACTGGGATCTCCATCTTCTGCATAAGACCAGATGGTCGTTGTCGCTCGGCTTTCACTTGCTGGCATACTAAACACCTAGATACATAATCCGCCACATCCCTCTTCATGCCAGACCACCAAAAGCACCTCTTCAAATCCTGGTACATCTTGGTGTTACCCGGATGAATAGAGAATCTCGACCTATGAGCCTCTGCTAATACATGCTCACGGACATCTACAATAGCAGGAACATAAACTTGGTGATGGAATCTAATCACGCCATCCTCATCACGAGCAATGCCCGCCTTGCCCACTAACTCTTGGAGTCTAGGATCGGCTTTCTGTTGCTCGATTACCTCATCCAACACCGAAGACCTAAGAGACAACTGAGCCACAAAAGCCTGACATAAGGGCTCTAACTCAGCCATCCCACACGCCGCATCCTCCAACATCTTCCAATCCTGCTGGAGCGAAGACCTCTTCCTGCTTAGGGCATCCGCTACGACGTTCGCCTTTCCAGGATGATACTGAAGGTCGAAGTCATAGTCCTTTAAGAACTCAATCCATCTTCTCTGCCTCAGGTTTAATTTCTTTTGGAGAAAAGATATTTCAAGCTCTTATGGTCAGTAAACACCTCAAATCTGACACCATAAAGATAGTGCCTCCAGATCTTTACCGCATGAACCACTGCCGCAAGCTCCAAATCATTAGTCGGATAGTTACGCTCATGCTCCTTCAATTGGCGAGAAGCATACGCCACTACCCTTCCTTGATGCATTAGCACACAGCCTAAGCCAATCCGAGATGCATCCGTATAAATGGCAAAACCTTCTGGACCACTAGGTAATACCAATACCGAGCGGAAGTAAGCTTAGCCTTCAATAACTGGAAGCTACGCTCACATGTCTCGGACCACACAACTTCACCCCCTTTTTTCTAGTAAGCTGAGTCAATGGGGCGGCGATGGATGAAATCCCTCAATAAATCGCCGATAGTAACCAGCTAAACCCAGAAAACTACGAATCTCCGAAGGGGTCTTGGGGGTCCCAATCCATAACTGCCTGGACCTTTGCTGGATCAACTGCTACACCAGCACCAGAGATAACATGCCCGAGGAAATGAACCTCGCGCAACCAGAAATCGCACTTGCTGAACTTTGCGTACAGCTTGTGCTCACGGAGAACCTCTAATACTACCCTCAAATGCTGACGGTGTGTGGCCTCATCCGGAGAGTAGACCAGTACATCATCAATAACACTACCAAAGCTATCTAAATATGGCCTAAAAACCCTGTTCATGAGATCCATGAATGCTGCAGGGGCGTTGGTCAATCCGAAAGGAAGAACCAAAAACTCATAATGTCCATAATGGGATGTAAATGCCGTCTTGGACACATCCTCACTCCGAATCCTCAATTGATGATAACCAGATCGCAAATCGATCTTAGAAAAGACTGATGCATTTTGCAGCTGGTCAAACAAATCATCAATACGAGGTAAGGGATACCTGTTCTTCACTGTCACTTGGTTTAGCTTCCTATAATCGATGCATAACATAAGCGATCCATCCTTCTTCTTCACAAATAAGACAGGTGCGCCCCAAGGGGAAACACTAGGGCGAATAAATCCCTTATCTAGCAACTCTTGCAACTGCTTCCTTAACTCGGCTAACTCCGCAGGTGCCATTCGATATGGAGCCTTCGAGATAGGAGAGGTGTCCGAAAGCAACTCTATGGTGAACTCTATCTCTCTATCCGGTGGCAATCCAGACAAATCATCGGGAAGACGTCTGGAAAATCCTGCATTACCTCGATCTCTGAAAGAGTAGGTGACTCATCAGCCTGGCAAGAAAAGCGTCACAACCCTTGTTTACCATGCGCATCGCCTTCATGGCAGAGATGACCAACTTTCCCGCCACGTTCCTTGGCAAGGATGAGAGAACTCATCCTCACCAGGAATGCAGAAAACAATCATCTTCCCATGATAATCTACTAACGCATAGTGCTCCTCTAGCCAATCCAGACCAAGAATAGCATCAAAGTCCTTCATCTTTAGCAAGAAGAAACACCCTTCTAGGACTCTATCCTCAATGCACACAGGTAACGACGGAATACACTTCCCAGTCGATACCGTACCCGCAGGTGTGTGTACAGACAACGGACTTCTAAATCCTCAGACTCTACGCCTGACTCTAGAGTTAATTGCCTAGCGAAACGCTCGGAGATGAACGAGTGAGTGCCACCCGTATCGAACAAACCCGAGCATGCACACCTAGAAGTAAATTGTACCTTTGGTGACATGCTCCGCCTGCTCGGCATCCTCTCATGCTAGGGCAAGCACTCGAGCTGGGGCTCGAGGCCTTTCTGGTCTTCCTATAGCTGGCGCTGCTGCTGCTACCGCTGCTGGGGCTGGCGCTCCGCGCTGGACTCCCTGCTGAAGTCTCGGAAATCCTTGATCTTGTGGTCGCTGCTTCCGCACTTCAAGAATTTCCCCCCGCAATCATCCAACACTTTGAACCACCGTGTGTCTTCCCGCAATGGGACACTCCTTCTTCACACCAGGGGAACGTTGAGAAGGTACCTGTGCACTGCTGGTTGTGACTGGATGCTGCGGTGCCTGGTATACTGCTTTCTTCTTGTCCTGCCACTGGAACGTAGCTGCAGGCCTCTTCTGCGAAGCCTTCTTCTCCTCAAGATACTGCTGCATCTCCCCCTCCTCCCTACAAGCAGCGCTAAGGGCCTCGTCCAAGGTACGATGGTCAAATGCCACTAGCCTCGTCCTCAGTGATGGCTTCAGGCCCATCACGAACTTCTTGCTTTCATGCATTCATCTGTCACGATATGAGGTGCATATTTAGATAATTCTGCAACCTGGCCTCATACTCGAGCACGGTCATGGAGCCCAGGGTCAAGGAAAGGAACTCCAGCTCCATCCGGTCCTGGATATGCTCGGGGACGAATTTGGCCCGAAAGAGCCTCACGAACTCGTCCCAAGCCACGTCAATAGCTCCGTCCTCAAATCGGGTACGCAGTAAGGAAGCCCACCCACATCAGCTCTCTCATGTAACCAATCTTCATAAGCACCACACTCAACAATTCTAACTTAACAGGATATACAGCATATAAACTACTAACAATACCTGTAGCATATAGGTGGCAAAGTAACCTTATCATCGTCTGCACACCTAAAGCCGATCTTCCCGATCTTCCCTCATCTCCCTCTCCAGCTAGCAACGGGTCGCTCTCCCCCTTAAAGAGGGTGGCAACATCCTCTTGAATCTTTACATGATGGAAGGTCCACCATGGTCCTGAGCTGGAATTTGAGCCTGCTACAACAAACAACAAGCAACGCATATTCAACACAACATCATGCCATTAAATAAAGCAGACTACTCTTTGTTTCATTATTCTAACCTGAGCCTCCAACTGAGCCTGGAGTGCAGCCTGGGTGTGGGCCTGCGTCTGCATGGCCTGCACTAGCCCTGCATGAACACTCCATAATCCACTAGCGGCGGTGGGGGAAGTACAGGACCCTGAGGTGTCGGGGCCCACTGCTCAGCCTGCTCCTCATGTCTCTGCTCGTCCTCACGAGCAGGAGCACACCGCCACGTCTACCATGTGAAGCCATGGCTGCAATAAATTTCAGCCACTATTAGAGCTATGTTAATTTACTCCTAACCATTTTCTTATCTATTTTCCATTCATTATTAATCAATTCTACACATGTGGACAATTCTATAAAGATTTAGCATGTAATGAAGATGATGACTCAGGTATTTATGTACAGTCTCAACCAAGTCTCTCTGATACCAATCTCTGCGACGACCCTCCTTATACCTGTACGATTATACCAATCCACGTCGGTATTGAGTCTCGTCACAGTGGGACATTTACCCAAGCACTAACACACATGATTGAGATGTTCATAAATACGAATCAGAGTAGAAGAAGTAAAAGAACTACTTGTCATTTCATTTCATCATCCACATTTACATACATGATTCATATACACATTTAAAGATCTAAAGTCCACATAATGAAATACTAATTCCAAAATACATAACTTGTCCACATTTCATATATTTCAATTACAATGCCTCATTACATACTATGAAAGCACAAATGCTACAATGGTGACTCCACCAAGCTACTCTCCTCACTCGGAGTCGCTTTCCACGGTCTCCTCCAAGGTGTAGGGTCACCTACTAACCTGTACGCCGAAGCAAGAGTGAGTCTAAAAGACTCAGCAAGTAAATCCACACACGACATAAATGCATACATCACAAGTAAGTCTCACATTCAATTACATTATCTCAAGCCTGTAGCATGGTTGGACAATAATAAGAAAACTACCTATCAGGATATTTCTACCAATTTCACTACACATGGTACATGTTTATGTCAACCAAAATGAAATACCTACCGCATGCTTTCTACTCATTCAATCACGTGAGAGCTAACATTTTACATTTAAGCTAACAAGGTAGCATTCTAAGCATGGAATCTCACACACATATAAAAGAAGTACTCCTAGCATGGATTCTACATATTCTTGTACATGTAAGGCATCATTATAAACATATGAAGGTTGTTGTTTTCACATGAACTCAATAATTTCATTACATGAATTACAATTTACACTCTAACCCATTTATATCACATGGTTACACATTTACACATTCACATGGTTCACTTTTACACATTACACAGATGCACATGTTCACATTACCACATTTACATCTATTCACATTCACATTTCACATTAGATGCCGTGACACATAGTCCAAACCACCATTAGAAGGACACATTCACATCACATACACATACACATAACACCAGACGCCACCTAGGTAACACAGTGACGACTCTTGGACTGCGCAGACCGGGAGAAGACTCTCCACCCTAACCAGTGGTACTTGTCCACCTCCAGGATTTCATCCTAATGCCCATAGGATTTACACATTGAACCTTCCCGTGGGGACTTTTCCACGGTACGGTTCCACAGCCCTCTAGGATGCAGTGTCACACACGGCCCATTTTACACATTTCGGTTTTTAACACCACATATTACACAATATGACACATCACTTATAGTTTTTATCATTAACACATGGTTCAGTTTCCCTAAATCATGGCACTACTGTTGACAGGGTTCAAACACTTCAAATTTACACTATCAGTTTGTAACACCTAATCAAACCCTAATTGCGTTAAGCATGCATAAACCATTCAATTTCACATGGAAATTTCACAACATGACCTACGGTTACCCAAATTTTTCATCAAAAATTCACAACACATGCTATTAACTGCATTACATAACATGTAAGTTTACACTATATCCTCATGCGCAAAACTTCGGAAATTAGGTATATAAGGCAGAACAGTTTCTTGTTCTGTCCTGAAGAACTTAACGGCAATGTCGGCCGTTTAGAGGTGTTAACGGCAGCATCGTCTACCGCCACTGAGGATCTTGACGGCAAGGAATCTTGCCGTCAAGCTCCTGTCTGTGCAAAAACACAGACCGAGCTCTGAAGAATGGGGAATGTGAGATCCCCACACGAGGAAAATCTCATAAAATCTTTAAAACCTACTGGACACATACATGGACTACGGAGATGGGTTACTTGCCTTTTACAAAATCTCCAAAGGGATCAAATTTGCGGTTGAAGCTCTCCTTGGGTAGTGCCAAGAAGTCTCCTCCACAGCCTTCCCTCGGGTTCTAGGTCGAAGTAGCTGCCAACCGAGGTTGGGGAAGCCTTCTCCTTCGTCCAAACTCCCTTTCAAGAGCAGTAGATCGCCGGAGGAAGCTTTGAATCGCCGGATCTCAGCTCCCAAAGTTCAGTTCTCCTCCAGTTCAGCTAGGGTTTCCTTCTCCTTTGCAAAGTGCTAAGGGAGAGTCTTTCAGGTTGCAAGGAGAGGAAAGTTTATAGGAAAATGGCTTAGGATACCCCGTAGGGCCTGATGGAGAGCTGAGAGCCGTTGGGGACTTCTCCCCAATGGGTGAGCTAGCTTGCCCCGGAATTTCGGGGTCTGCTGCGCACGGAGAAATCAGAGAAGTAGACGTCCACATAGATGGTCGTCTACTTTAGTGTTGGCGTCCATCGACATGGACGTTGACTCATCATGGACGTCCATCCATGTTGACGCCAATTTGTCTTCGGCCAGAGCTTAAAACATGCAGAAAACCATGCTTACACTATATATTTACATGCCATATATGTAATATGATGTACACACTACTACAACACGCAACCATCCACTATTTACAATTTATTTACACATGCATACGTAAGTATACCAAGATAACATCGTACATAAGTATCTACATACGCATACATGATATATATACACAACATGACTCAACACACCATAAATAAAATGACAAACAATTCGAGGGCCTTACATCCATACACATATCACATACACATGCTAGCCTTTTAAACTTTAGGATAAACATGGTACATGCTTCATATCACTTAACTAAACAAATGAAAACCTATAGCATGCTTTCTACACGTTGTAACCACATGATTCAAGGGCTCAAATCTTATTCAATTCATTTCAATTATGTACAACTACAGCATGGAACTATGTACATGATAAATAACATACCTAGCATGATATCTACTCATTTTCACATGCAATATCACACTTATTTACACATTTAGCTTGCTATTTTCATATAAATAATCACATGTACACAAGTTCACATCTATTTGCATGCTACACCATTCATTAACACTTTCACATGCTCATCTTTCACATTTGCACAATTTACATGTTCACATTCACATATTTACATTGTTTACGCTTAGTTGCCGTGACACATACTCCAAACCACTACAAGAAGGACACACATACACATACACATAACACACATATCCGCACCTAGGCAACACAGTGACAAATCTTGGTACTGCGCAGACCGGGAGAAGCTCTCTCCACCCTAACCAGTGGTACTTGTCCACCTCTAGGATTTCATCCTAATGCCCATAGGATATCACACAACATTGAGCCTCCCCGTAGGGACTTTACTACAGTACGGCTCCATAGCCCTCAATGGTAGCAGTGTCAATCTCGGCACAATTTACACATTCCACTTAATTACATGTTCACATTATACACATGCACTATTTGACACATTTGCATTCACTTTTAAACAATTACACATGCTTCAATTTTTTTAACATGATGCTACTGTTTCACAGTGATAAGTTGATCATAACACTGTCCTAATCATGTTGCTAATCATTAAATTTCACATGATTAACCTTAACATGCTCATCGTGGTCATTTCCATTTATTAAATTAGTAACAGTATCTACTATTATCAAAACAAACGGATTTTTATCACAAATTTTACACAGGATATGTATCACATAGCTAAAATTTCAGATTTTTTGAAACAGTAAATCTAATTTTAATAATTAAGAAAGATTTCAGGCATTTTCATCAAAAGAAATCATTAAACATGATTCACATCCATACAGTCAGTTCTAATAGTTTAGAAACCTGAAATCAGTCATTGTACCATTAAGGAAAATTTTTGAAACCCTAATATACAATGGGTCTAATTATTCAAGAATTATCATGGTCAAATCATGCACATTATCCCATTATAGAAATTTTATAATAAATAAAACTATTTACAGAAATTCGACCCCTCCTCATGATATGACCTAATGACTCTACTTGACCAAATAAAATTTTCACAGCATGCACATATACCCAAAAATCCGTCAAACATACCACAGAGATCAAAATAGTCATTCTGTAAAACTTGAAGAACTTGGCGGCAAAAGGGTTGCCGCCAACAGGGGTTAACAGCACACGATGTTGCCGCCAACTCAAGATCTTGACAACAGCAAGCTTGCCGTCAAGTTCCTGTCTGCATAAACATAGACTGAACGCATAAATTTGACGAATTGGGCGTTCCAGGACATGAGGAAAAATCCAATAAAATCCTAGGACCTAAAGGACATGGGTAGGATGAAATCCTAGATCACTTGCCTTTGAAATTTTCTAATGGGATTATTTAGCCGAAATGCCCTCCTCGTCCAAGCCAAGAGTGTGCTCAAATCCTCCCAGATCCGTCTTTGTGTCGATGTAGGTTGCTCACCGGAGTCGGGGAAGCTTCACCAATGTCAAGTGCACCTCCCTCGATGAAGATGCCCGGATGAAACACCAAATCGTCGGATTAAGGTCACACAAAACTCAGTTTCACCACAGGAAACCCTAGGTTCTCCTTTGGGTGAAAAGACCTAACTCGGCCAAGAACAAGTGCTTTTATAGAGCTAAGGGTTTGGTACGCGTTAAGGATGGAATCCTACCGTTGGAGATGGGTTTCCAAATCCAAAACCGAGGAAAACCAGCCGTTTCCCGATCTGAATTGCAACAGAAACTGAGAAGTAAACGGCCACTTCTCTGCCGTTAACAGGAAATAACGGCCATCGATCTGGACGCCAACTCAGAGTCAACGGCACACTAGTTGCCGTCAACATGCCCTCAACGTCAATGGATGTTGACGTTTACTGGCATCTCGACCAGAAAATAGAAACATCAATAGCATATATACACCATATACAAATATTCAATATGCCCTGTATAACTTAAATACAATATGCACAATTAAATAAAGATAATATAATACAGAAATAAGTTTGTATATACATATATGCACATATACTCACAAACAATATACACAAACAACTAAGTACAATATAGCAAAAATCAAATAATAAGAGCAAGTTCGAGGGCCTTACTCTCTCTCTCTCTCTCTCTCTCTCTCTCTCCTCTCTCTCTCTCTCTCTCTCCTCTCCCCCCCAACTGGCACCGAAGCCCCCACACTGCTCTCCCCCTACTCTCTCTCTCTCCCCCCAACCCCTCTCTATAGGCCTTCACAGCTGCCACCGCCAACTTCCTCTTTAAACCTTGTGGACCTTCTCTGTAGCTACTCCTCTAAGCTCCCCCCAGCTTGTATTCTAGATGCCTCCTTCGTTGACCTTGAGAAGTGTCTTCTTCAACCCCTCCCTCCACCTGGTCTCCATGGCTAACCTCTCCACTACCACTCCAATTTTTCCTCCGACCGCTGCACCAACATGAGACCCACTACCTTGGCCAACCCGAGAGCAGATTGTTTGCAAGGTCGTCGTCAAGCATGCCTCCCTCCACAATGACTACAGTCCAACATCATCAACCGCAACATTATAGGTAACATAAGGGTATTTTCATCCTAAATAAATTACGGCTACATTATACGAATATTCCCCTTAGAGATACTTCTTTTTGACGGCAACTAATTTCAGGTGTTTTTGTAACGTCACGCATTTTTCAGATCCTCGCTCAGTGTCGTTTGGATCCATGTTTACTGGCTCTGGTGTGGTGCTCATGACCAATGTGGGGTCATTGAGCCTTGGTCATGGTTCTAGTGCATTGTGTGGGTGTTGTGGGCTGGAGGTTTTAGCCAAACAGCCCACGGGTTCTCTGTCTGTGACGCGACAGAGCCTGGTGTTGCGTTCTTAACGCGACGGCCCGTGGTCGCGTTCTTCTTTCCGACTGAGATGTGGTCTTCGTCTGCATGTGCGCCGCGTGTCGCGCGCTGGACGGCATGCTAACGTCGTCTTGAGAAGATGACGCCCTATTTCGTCGCGTTCAGGTCGCGACGAAGGTACGTCGCGTTCTTAACTGCAAACAGTTCTTAACCCTGGTCGGCTAGACAGAGCTGAGCAAGCTCTATTTGGCCAAGGGGAGAAGCTGTCGCAGGGATCTCGGGCGATTTGGCGTTTGGGGATCATTTTCTGTGTGGTCTCGCCGCGAGGACGTTGCACGGAGCGGGGGAAACGCCGGGTTGTGATCGGTCTTCTTCGTTCTTCATGAGGTAGGGAGATTCTGCCCATTTTCATGTTATGAATCGCATGTGACGCATGTATGGCTTCTTATTTGCTTAAAGAATATTAGATATCATGCTAGGGCACTGAGTAAAGCATGAAAAATGGATTTTAATGTGGTTTTGCATGGTTTGTGGGGGTGATCCGGGAGAGCATCCCGATTAGGGCTCCTGCCTTGAAGGCTACGGAGCCCCCTGTCGCATTCTGAACGCGACAGGACGACTTGTCGTGTTTTGGTTTTGAACGCGACATATCGAGGTGTCGCATTAAGAAGGCGACACTACCCTATGTCACGACCACAGTCGAGAAAACTTGTGTGTATGTTTTAATGGTACGATTATCCGATTATCGTTAAAATGATGTGCATGGCAATGGTAATGGTGCATTGGCACTCGTAGCGCTCGAGGAGCGTGACGTCACATGGTGTTTACATGGTTTGCGTGCCGTGCATGTGGTTTGCAATGCAGGGCAAGTAGTTCGACGTTATGTTTATCATAATATAACTTTCGTGGTTAGTTTGTGGAGGTTGAGCAATGAGGTTTCAGTGTGAACCTAACCTCGGTCCTTTAATGTCTTTTGTATGGTTATTAAAGATGTTTAATAGTAAGCATGTGTGGTTATTAAGTGATTATATATTGTGTAAATATGACAATGGAGGTCATGAGATGACCAATGACAGCAAGTTTGTTGTATATTATTATGATTTAAGTATGTGTTGGTGTCGGTTAGCTTGGAGGTCATGTGGTGACCGGTGATGAGCCAATATATTTAATGTATCGTGATATAAGTTTCACCGAGGTGTTAAGTGACTGACGTGGTTTGTGTGTTAGCCGAGTGTGGTGGTCTGGCGCCTATTCTAAATGCCTCTCTAGTCGGCACCCCAGGTTATGTGTGAGTCGGCACGTGTGTTTTGTTGTGCTCAGAGTTTGTCCCGGTACTGTGTGTACCGTCGAGGTCTGTGTCGTCTTCCTGGACACCCTCACTCTTGTGTTTGAGTTGTACGTCCGGTTGAGGGAAAGACGACAGTGGACAGCGACTTGTGAGAGTTTGTTGTTTGTCGCTTGTAGCATGCTCGTGGTTAGGGGTACGGACACCAGTAGACATACTGGTCCCTATCTAGTCATGTGTTTCCAGTGCCTCACTTTAGGGAGCTCAGGCCGGAGTCCCAAAAGGTGCCAGGCATGGACCTGCAGCTGTGTGGTCTGCAGGTGTGGTGTTGGTTGGTCTCCATAGTTTGTTGACTTACTTTGTGTGTTTGTGGAGCGGTAGCTGGATTGAGTAGTCCGTGGCTACGAGAATGAAGGTGGTTCTTGTGTTGTGTTGTCCGGTTAGATACTAGCGTCATGACCAGTAGTCCGTTCCCTTGTGGTGGCTTCGTTCCTTTCCGACTTGTGCTTTGCCACTGGTGGTGGCTTGTGTGTATGACAGGTTGGTTGAGGTTTACCCTTTGTGGTGTGCCCTGTGGTGGCACGATTCTGGTTGTGGTTCTGTTGTGGTACCTCGTGGTAGTAGGTACTTGTACCCTTTGTGGGTAGTTTTGTGTTGTGGTACGTTGTGTACCAGTCTCTTCAGATGTGTGAGTGGACTTGTGTTCTGTGAGGTATGTGGAGTGACCTGCCACGAGTTGTGTTTTTACTCGCCTTCCGGTAAGCTTCTGAATATGTTTTGTTGTGAGGTGGTGGTGTGAGGTGGATTGGCTAGCTGATGTCAGTCCTGTTACCTTCGTGGTAGGTTGCCTGTGAAGCTTGTAGCTTCAGCGACCAGTTGTCGTAATGATTTGCCTATGAGGCATGTGGCCTAGGCTTTGCAGTTGTTGAGCGAACTAGTGGTGCTGTGCTAGTCCCTGTTGTCCCTTTTTCTTTCCGGGATTTGTATTATTGATGTAATTATGTTTAGTTGTTGTTAATTATGGTTTGTTGTGAGCATGATACGTTTGGCTATTAGTGTTGCCAGTGAGACCCTCTGGGGTTGAGGCTCTCTTCGTGTTGTTTTGTTTTGGGTGGTCCCTACTGAGCCTGTGACTTGTTGAGGCTCAATCCCCTACAGTTCTTTTCAGAGCTTGCCGTTTGTGCAGCTTGCGGAGCTGTTGTGGCAGACTTGTACCACCAGCAGTAGAGTTAGTCATGTTGTGTGAACTTGTGCTCCCTCGGAGTATGCCCCAGGTAGTTGTACTCTTTAATTAGATGTAATAATGTATTGGGATAGTTGTAAATTGTTATATACAGGTATGAGCACATGTACTTTCTTGTGTCTTATACTGTTGTGGTTGTCTTTTATATTCCTACTGGACACATGTACGAGTTATCCGTTGCGAGACTTTCGATCCGTTCGCGAGAGACGGATCTAGATATGGTGCCTCCAGGGCTGTCACAATTTTTTTCGAAGAATGACAGATTATAGGGGAGCAGTATGAATTATGAAGATTCCAATGGGTTTTATAGAATATCAATAGATTTCAAGAGATTATTTTAAAAATCCCTTTTTTTACTCCTACAAATCTATTCTTGTGTGCTAGTAATGAAGTTGTTTATGTCCATTCGAGAAAAAAATACAGAGAAAAAGCTTCGTATGATCCCACATCAAGATCTAATGAAGTTCTCCTTCGTATTCTTTTTCCTCCTAAGGATGTCCTAAAAGCATAGATCATGATCTATTCTATGTCCTATCGTGGGAGTTAAAAAAAGGTCCAAGGAGTTAAAATCATCAATCAGACGATCTCAAGATTGCAATTCTGTAAGATCACATGAACTTTTTTTTTCTTAATCTTTTTATTCTACATACAATGTTAAGATATATAGTATTAAGCTTTCCTCCTGGGTTTTTTATCTCACAAAGAATATATCAATATTGTATGCTTTTATTTTCTTCTTGGATTTTTCATTCCAAGGACGTTATAATTCATTAGCAGGACAAAGATTGATAGATCTATCTATGTTTTTAGTTCCTTCGGCTATCAACTGATTTTGTGTAATTGCCTGACTAAACCGATCTGCTGTCCTATCCTCCATTGCGCGGCAAGATCATTTATTTCTTACTCGCAGCTTGCTTGAACAGTTCATGGTGACACAAGCAGATGTCCTGTCCACACATATGTCGACCGACGACAAAATTAAGCAAGAAGCGTAGGCAGTATTGGCCGGTAACAATGAAGAACGATTCTGGAAGCTATTCATATTGTTAATTGCTCAGGTACTCCTTACAACTTTTTTAACATTTCTACTCAAAATCCATACATCAAGTCAATACAGATTGAGGATTTGCGTGCGCGCGCACTGTGTGTGTGTGTGTGTGTGTGTGAGAGAGAGAGAGAGAGAAACCACGTATTACCATGCTGTTACTGTGGGTTCTGATCATGACTGTGAAGAGATGGGCTACCACTGTTAGTATGGGTTGGGTGATGCCCTAAGAGAGTGCATCAGGTACACTGTTGGCGAGTGCCTGCAGAGGGATCTAGCTACAGGGACAGAAAGAACAGTAGGCTCCCATCCCTTTGGCTTTGAAAGCTCCTTCCGAGTAGGATACCTAAAAAGTCATTTGTCATCCGATAAGGTTCAGAGTACAGCCCATGCCAAGTCCAAGCTCTGACAACCATGGCCTTCTGATCATGTGGGCTTGGTTTCAGATGGTCCTCCTGTCGCCTGTTGGGAAACTTTAGCAGCGGACGCTCGTGAACTATCGCAGTCCTCGCAGAGATCTGAGAATGGTCAGCATCAGAAGAGGAGTGCTTCATATTATTCATGCAACCTTAATTAAGACGGGGTTTAATTCTTTCAGCATTTAAAAAAGGAAAAGTACCAATTAACTCGGATTCGATTGAAGAAGTTAAATATCTTATAATAGCTTGGATACGGACTGGCTAGAAGTAATTTCTAACGAGAAGATCTTAAAAGCCTCGCAGACGTTTTGTAGGAAGCCAATCAGATAGTTCCTAGTCTGTGGGCAACATTGGTTTGTTTTGTAAGAAATAATAGGTTCCACCTTATGCAGATACCAGTAAGCCATTGCGCTCTCCAACTATGCCATTGGACACCATGACGATAAATCAGGTGTCATGATATGATGTGATATGGTGTCACCTCATTTGCACGTACCACCCTCGTGCGCTGACAGATAGTCGCCCTCACCGAGTCACCCACTTAGGGGTGTAAACGAGTCAAGTCGAGACGAGTACTATGCTACTCAAGCTCTGTTCGTTAATTTTTAATCGAACTCGAGCCGAACTCAAATTTTATCGAGTATTGAAAATGATTGTTCAAACTTAGTTCGTTTAATACTCTCGAGCTCGAGCCCTTAATGAGTATCTTAACGTGTTTAATTGAATTTACAAGTTCGTATATATAAGTAAGTCCAATCCAATCTACAGTAAAAAATTGATCATTCATAAGATCTAAATCTATCTTATTTCAAGTTCATATCTCAATAGCCTTGATAAGTTACATTACAAGGAAAAGCGGGTTTACCGACGGCATTTTCCGACGGAAATATGTCGTTGGAAAATCCGTCGGACTTTCTGATGGTTTTTCGACGGAACATATTCTGTCGGAAATTCCGTCGGTATTTTCGACGGAAATTATCCGTCGGTAATACCGACGGATTTTTCGACGGAAATAATTCCGTCAGAAACTTGTAATTTTTTCCCCCACCCCGCGTTCCCAAATGCCAACTCGCGCCCCCGTGCTCTCTCTCTCTCCTCTCTCTCTCTCTCCTCTCTCTCTCTCTCGTCTCTCCTCTCTCTCTCTCTCTCTCCTCTCTCCTCTCTCCTCTCTCTCTCTCTCTCTTTCTCTCTCGTCTCCAACGTCTCTCTCTCTCTTTCTCTCTCATCTCTGGTGTCGGCACTACCTCGCACTGCCGCCGCCCCGAGCCGCCGTCGCGTCCCCCCGCACCGTCATGTCTCCGCGCGCCGTCGTGTCCCCGCCCCGCCGCCCCTACTCGCAGCGCCCTGCCGCCGCCTCCGGCCACCCCCATCTCACCACCCTGCTGCCCGCCTCCAGCTCACCGCCGGTATGTCTCCTCCCCCTCCCTACCACCCTCCCTCCCCCCCCCCCCCCACCCCCTCCCCCACAGTCCCCAGTCGCCGATGATCGTCCCCTTCCCCTCACAGTCCCCCCCCCCTCCGCCGACGACTGTCCCCCCCCCCCCTTCCCCTCACAGATCCCCCTCCTCTCCCGCTAACACCCTCCCTCCCCCTCCCCCACCCCCTCCCCCACCTTGCACAGTCCCGACGACCGTCCCCCCCTCCCCCACAATCCCCCCCTCCCCCACAGTCCCCTCCCCCACAATCCCCCCCCCCCCCCAGTCCCCCCCTCCCCCACAGTCCCCCCCCCCCCCATAGTCCCCTCCCCCACCCTCCCCCCCTCCCCCACAGTCCCCCCCTCCCCCATAGTCTTAATTTAGATTTTTTCTGCAAATTTCATTAATATAGACAAGGATCTCATTACGCTTTGTTTATGCGTTAGTTTATGCGTTTGTAATTACAAGGAT
>CM024754.1:84169179-84210388 GCA_014218235.1 Colocasia esculenta | reverse complement strand
CATAGTCCTTCATCTTTAGCAAGAAGAAAACACCCTTCTAGGACTCTATCCTCAATGCACACAAGTAGCGACGGAATGCACTTCCTAGTCGATACCGTACCCGCAGGGGTGTGCACAGACAAATGGACCTCTAAATCCTCAGACTCTACACCTGACTCTAGGGCTAACTGCCTAGCGAACCGCTCGAAAATGAACGAGTGAGTAGCACCCGTATCAAACAAAACCCGAGCGTGCACACCTAGAAGTAAAACCGTACCTTCGGTGACATGCTCCGCCTACTCGGCGTCCTCGCGTGCTAAAGCAAACACTCGAGCTGGGGCTCGAGGCCTTCCTTGTCTTCCTGTAGCTGGCGCTGCTTCCGCTACCGCTGGGGCTGGTGCTCCGCGTTGGACTACTGAAGTCTTGTGCAATCTTTGATCTTGTGGTCGCTGCTTCCACACTTCAAGCACTTTCTCGTAATCATCCAACATTCGGTACCACCATGTGTCTTTCCACAGTGGGGACACTCTTCTTCACACAGGGGGAACGTACAGAAGGTACCTGAGAACTGCCTACTGCCCCTGATCGCTGCTGTGTCTGGTACACCGCTTTCTTTTTATCCTGTCGCTGGAACGTAGCTGCAGGTCTCTTTGCGAAGCCTTTTTCTCTTCAAGGTATTGCTCCATCTCACCCTCCTGCCTACAAGCAGCGCTGAGGGCCGCGTCCAAAGTGCGGTGGTCAAACGCCATGAGCTCGTCCCAGTAATGGCTTCAGGCCCATCACGAACTTCTTTGTCTTCTGCGCTCATCTGCCACGATATGAGGTGCATACTTAGAGAGTTCAGAAAATCTTGCCTCATACTCTAGCACGGTCATGGAGCCTTGAGCCAAAAAGAGGAACTCTGCTCCATCCGATCTTGAATAGCTCGGGGACGAACTTGGCCCGAAAGAGCCTCACGAACTCGTCCCAAGCAACATCAATAGCTCCATCCTCAAACCGGGTACGCAGCAATGAAGCCCACCATACATCAGCTCTTTCCTGCAGTACGCAGCAATGAAGCCCACCATACATCAATAGCTCCATCCTCAAACCGGGTACGCAGCATGAAGCCCACCATACATCATCTTGAATATGTTCTTCATTTTGTGGGGGTATATATCCTACTCCATGTTTCCTTTTTCCTTTCTTGCACCTTTCAGATTTATAAATAATGAAGTTTTGCAAGTAGTTATTTTGTCTAAAGTGGCTTTTAGATAACTGTTTTCTTCTTGCAATTTTCTTCATTCTTCAGTTCTTTTAGATTTGATTCTAATTCTAATATCTTGTTATTCTTATTTTTCAAATCTTCACATAATAGTTCATTAGCTCTTTGGTTTCAGTGAATCTTTCTTTAGCCTTTCAACTTCATTTTTAAGAAAGGTATTGTTCTTTTCTTGGTTTAACAAATTTAGCTTAATTTTCTTGTTTGTTTTACAACGGACTTATATTTTTCATAAAGTTCATTGAAGGCATCCTCTAGACTATCTGAATCAGATTCTGAGCAGGAAGTAAAAGATGTTTCAGAATTTACCTGTTCTAGTCTTGCCATGAGGGCTAGATTTGCCTTTTCTTCTTCAGATTCTGAGCTGGAGGAGTCTGAGCTGGTAGCATCTTCGTTGTCCCATGTTGCTGCCATAGCTTTCTTTTTGAACTTTTTGAATCTCTTTTCCTTTCCTTTCTTCTTTTCAGATTTTTCTGCTTGGTCCTTCTTTTTGAGGGGGACACTCAGATTTGTAATGCCCCGGTTGGTTGCACTCATAACAGGTTGGCTCTTTCTTCTTATCTTTCTTGAAGAAATTCTTGAGCCGACTTCTTTTTCTTAGCTAGTATTCTTTGTAATTTTCTTGAGAGCATGGCCTCATCATCACTGTCATCTGATTTTTCTTTGGAGTCTTCGGATGAAGAAGAATCTGCAATCTTTAGAGCATTTGAAATTTTCTTCCTTGAAGAGCTTTCAGAAAATCTTTCCATGTTTATTTCATGTGCCATGAGGGAGCCTATTAACTTATCAATGGACAATTCAATGAGATCATGGGCTTCCTCTATGGCTGTAACTTTAGGGGTCCATACATTGGTTAGAGATCGTAGTATTTTTCTAACAGTTTCTTCATTGGTTAAGATTTTTCCTAAGGCACTCAACCCTACAATTATGTTTGAGAATCTGTTGTACATTTGTGTTATCTTTTCACTTGGAAGCGTTTTGAATTGTTCATATGAGATACTAATATATCTATTCTGGTTTGTTTAACCCTATCAGTTCCTTCATAGGTTACCTGTAATTTATCCCACATTTCTTTTGTTGTCTTACAAGCTGAGAGTCTATTGAATTCTCTTTTAGATAAGGCACAACAAAGATAATTTTTGGCTTTATAATTTAAGGACATATTTCTTTTATCAGCAATAGATAAACCAGTAGAGGTGGAAGTTACTCCAACTATTTCATAATCACCTTGTTCAATTACCTGCCAAAGGTCGAAGTCTGTTCCTCTGATGAAGCATTCCATTCTCATCTTCCAGTATTGATAATCTTCACCATCGAAGAATGGTGGTCTTGAAACTGATTGGCCTTCATAGTTGTGAGCTTCAGATGCCATTTCTTCTCAAATCTTTAGATTCTTCTGAGAAAACCAGAGCTCTGATACCACTTGTTGGATCGAAATGGCAAATACACAGTCCTAGAGGGGGGGGGGTGAATAGGACTTTTCTAACTTTACAAAATTCTTCTGAAAGACACAACACTAAATAAATATGTTAGTGCTTGATGTGATGTGTGTGATTCAAGTGAAAGAGCTTGGCGGAAAACAAACACAGAAGATTGCACAAGAGATTTATCCTGGTTCGGCCCTTCCTACATGGAAGTCCTACATCCGTCCTCAAGCCAACACTTGAGTTTTTCACTAAACTGCCAAAGGATTTGGCCTTCTCTCACCCTTGAGAGGTAATTACAACACCCACTTGCTCCACAGCAAGTCTTCCCTAAACAGGGGTAAAACACAATTGCCTTATGCCAAAGGCCTTCCCTTCACAAGAGGGGTAAAGCAGAAAAACTTCTGCAGAAATAACAGAAAAAGAAACCTTGTGTGTTTGCCTCAAAGATGAGCACAAAACACACACTTTCCAGCAGGATTGAATGAAGAGAAGTGAAGTCTGAATCCTAGCTGCAGCTATTTGGGTGGACTTCAAACGAATGAACAATTACAATTGCCACCCAATAGACAGATCTTCAGAACAGACGTTCCTGAAGATGAGCTCTCACACAGAGGCTGAACAGGAAGACTTAGAGAGCTTGCAAGAGGAGCTTTTCAGAGAGATAGCTTGAAGGAATTTCTCTTTTTGTGCATACTTCGAAAATTGTTGTATTTCATGAGCTCTTCTCCATCTCTTTATAATTTTCAAAAGAACTAGCCGTTGAGGAAGATAGCCGTTGGAGTAAGATGGTTGTTGCATACTATTCGTTTGAGGAGAGAGTTTTGGGGATCCTTTGGATCTTGGGACTTATATCCATAGAGTCTTGAATCTTTGCCTCTTTCCAAAGTCCTTTAGAAGCAGGAGCTGTTGTCACAGCTAGAAGATAAGCTCTTTGAGACTTGAGCTGAGCAACCCATGCTAAAACATTCGTTCTAATAAATACCTGTTTGAAAGGACAAGACAAAGACAAAAGCAATCCATACCTTTGTGGTAGGTGAGTCAGTGAAGTACAAACATAGTATGGAACCTAGTATTCTTAGTCCTTTCGGAAAATAAGGAAGACAGACAAAAGTTGAGGTATGGGTCTGTCAGTGGTAGGTGAGATGGTCAGATACCATGCGTCTGTTTTCTACATAAATGCTTTGAGTCTTTTTAGAAAGAATAGATTGAGGCAACGGTCATCAAAACCAGAAGTATATTTCAGAGAAATAATTTTTACAGGAATGTAAATATGTGAATGAACTGAATTTGTTGTCAGAAAAATATATTAAAATAATAGTCTTGTACGATCTTAGGAGTATATGATAAGCAACAAGAAATATGTCATAGAAATTATATTTTACGAACAGGAATGTCAATTTAGAACTGACAAAGGTACTATAATTGATAGTGTAGTTGAATTCAGTAGAACAGGTAATTCGACTCAGAAAGTGAACATGATTCGATTTAGAAAGAAAAGTATAATTCGAATCAGGAAGGGAAATCGTTAGTCGAATGAGGTATAAAGTTATGATTCGAATACAAGTCATGAATCGAATACAGTACAAAGACGTTCGACTGTATGAGTTGAAGTCATGAATCGAATACAGTGTAAAGGCGTTCGACTGTATGAGTCGAAGTTATGAATCGAATACAGTATAAAGACGTTCAACTGTATGAGTCGAAGTCATAAATCGAATACAGTGTAAAGACGTTCGATTGTATGAGTCGAAGTCATGAATCGAATACAGTATAAAGACGTTCGACTGTATGAGTCGAAGTCATGAATCGAATACAGTGTAAAGATGTTCGATTGTATGAGTCGAAGTCATGAATCGAATACAGTATAAAGACGTTCGACTGTATGAGTCGAAGTCATGAATCGAATACAGTATAAAGACGTTCGACTGTATGAGTCGAAGTCATGAATCGAATACAGTGTAAAGACGTTCGATTGTATAAGTCGAAGTCATGAATCGAATACAGTATAAAGACGTTCGACTGTATGAGTCGAAGTCATGAATCGAATACAGTGTAAAGATGTTCGATTGTATAAGTCGAAGTCATGAATCGAATACAGTATAAAGACGTCGACTGTATGAGTCGAAGTCATGAATCGAATACAGTGTAAAGTTGTATACTTAGAAAAACTTGGTTTCCAGGATATTGAAGCTGTCTAGAAATTTTTGTAGTATATCTATATTTTTTGAAATAAAATATATAATTGAGAATTTATTTTGGTAGACGTAAAATATTCATTTAAAGATTTGTCTTATCAAAAATACTTAATTTCCTGAAGTCTTCGAGGAAGTTGCTTCAACACCAATGGGGCAACTCCCTGGCGTTGGGTGACGTCCTTAATTGATGCAGAAGCTCCAGGGGTCACCTCCTCCACCTCCAAGCTACATGGATGAAGAAAGAATCTTGACTTAGTGGAGAAGAAAGGAGAGAATGGGGTGGAATGGGAGAGCCACGAGCTAAGTCCAAGTCAGGGAAAATTTTGGCAGCACTTTGTGGCAAAAATCGGGCTCTCCTTCCTCTCAAGGAGAAGCCTTGCTTATATAGAAGAGGAGATAGAAAATCTCGTCCTTATGTGATAATGACCAGAATAAATGGATAAATGCAAGTGAAAATCGCAGGGGAGAGTCCTAGGGAGGTCCCAAGGTGCCCTACAACCCCAAACCGCGTCAGGAGGTTGGGAGGTTGCTTTGGGATGAGGATAATGCCATGAGAGGATAAATAGGAGGTTGTTGCGGAGGTCAGCATACGCGGCTGTAGTCGCGACGAGTCGTAGGGGCACGACAATGACAAATGCGACGGGCATGAGGGTCGCAACTATAAAGCCACGTGCATGGATATGCATGGGCTTTCGCGACGCCTAATAGGGGTGCGACAATGCTAATGCGACGCCACGACCAGTCACATTATGAAAAATCGAATATTGTTAAAATTGGCCAATCATATAGGAGAACAATGAAGATTTAAGGCTCATGGACTCTTCAAAAAAGGATAATGGACGGGATAAAGTGAATTTGGGCTTTATAATGGGCTCAAAGAAAGGCTAATGATGGGCTCAAGGTGAATGACCAACTTGGGGCTCATTAAGATAACAAGAAATACGGTTCAACTTATGGGCCAGAATCGGGTGTCTACACTTCCCACCATGACCACGACTAAAACCCCTATAAAATTAAGTCATCTCTGTAAGAAGAAGATTTGCTCAGCTAGGGTTTTCTGGGGTTGGAAGAGAGAAAAGGGGAGGCTTTAGAGGTGGTAGATCCAGTGAACCAGAGGCTACACCGGCATTCTTGGGCAACAAGAAGGCTCTACAAAACATGGGGAAGCTCTCTAAAAGAGGGGAGATCACCTGTTGAGATGTGGAGGTCGGATCAAGCAAGTGAAGATCGTCTCTTTGGCTTGGCCGATCATCACCTTAATTCGATCTTCAGAGAGTTTTTCATAGGCAAATAACCTTGGGGTTTCATCCCTCTGCCTATCACTAGGGTTTTTCGATTTTTAAGGACTTTTGCCTCATGTCCTGGACCTCTCTTTTTTTTTTGTTTCAGTCTGCACTTCCTGTAGACAGGGAGTTGACGACAACATCCTTGCCATCAAGTTCCTGAGTTGACGACAATAGACCCTGTCGTTAACTTCCCTTGATGACAAAGACCTTACCCTTAAGTTCTTCAATTGTTTTCAAAAATATGTTTTAGTACATGTGATGCATATTTCAGAAATTTTGAATGTATGAGCGGTTCCTAAGATTTTTGTCTTGTCATATACGTAATGTAGATTGAACCATGAAATTTTGATATTTTCTTGATCATACTAGTAATTGTTAGAAATTATATAGTGAGTAAATGAGCATGCTATATTAGGTTTAATCTAAGAAAAAATTTATGTACGTGGTTTATCAATGTCTCAGTATTTTTCCATGACATAGGATTCCTGTGAATATGTTTTAGACAGATAGAATCGCCAGTCCTCTGTATACATGTTTTTGTAAATCATTTTGTTAATTGCCTAAAATCTATTTAAATATTAAAAATAGGTATACTATCGAGAAAATTCTAAAAAAATTAGACATATGATGTATTCCATGATTATAGTCTGTGGTTAAAAATTTGAGCATGTTCTGAAATCCGCAACTACTGTTTCTAGTTATAAGTCTTTAATGACCATGTAAGCATGATTATTTAAAAATAATGTTTTCTGATGATTAGCATCATGATTAGGTTCTGTTAAGCATGTTTTAACACTGTTAGATAGTCATGATTATTCTGTAATCGAAACATGTGTTTGAATCATGAGCAGTAAATGGGTCATTGCGTGCATGAAAATTGTGTTAAACATGTGATCAAAGTGATTAATGTGATTAAGTGATTAATGTGCGAATATTGACACTACTACCATTGAAGGTTGTGCAGTCATACTGTAGAAATATCCTACGAGAAGGCTCAGTGTGTAGGTGTAGCAACCTAAATTTTCGAAAAATAAAAATTTAATAATATTAAAATTTAGTCAATTAGAAATCAAAGAAAAGAGTATTAATTCAAACCCACTAAATGAAAAGAAGTGATTGGTTTTATTAAATGGATCACATAAAAGTTATTTGGCCAATATAGGGATTTTTAAAACAGGAATAATAGGAAAATATCCTAAATTCATATCTTAAATATACCTAAATAGAAAATGGCTATTAAATTATTAAAATAACTAATATGGGTTGGAATTGGACTCCTAACCCTACCCTAATTGGTGGCTACAAAATTGCATCCCAACCTAACTCTAATAGGAGTTGGCAAGCTTAGAAGGAGGAGAGAAATATGGAAATCTCAGAATTAAAGGGGAATTAGAGTCCGATTAGGAAATAGAAACCCAAGGAGCTTAAATACTCCTCAACCTCTCCATGGCCGGCCCTAACTCGTTGCTAGGGCTTGCTGGATGTGGAGAAGAGGCCAAGGAGACGAGGAACTCGTGGGGAAAAGGCTGGACCGAGCTCCAACCTTCGTTCTTCAAGTTCTAAACCCTAGAAGATAAAACGAGTCAAAGATAGGCATTCTCACGAGCAAAAATCAATTAATTTCATCTGTAGATTGTTCCATACATTAGGAAGAAAATCCCTCTTTGTTTCATAATTTTCATCGAGCCAATCTTTATTCTAGATTTTTGATGTTCTGCAATCATCATGACCCCGAACCTTCATCTTAATTCTAGATCTCCATGTATACTCGACCCCAATCCATGAAATTTTAACTAGAGATACTGATGGATGTTAGGCATCGTTTGCCTCTAAAAGCCCTAATTTTCATCCATCCTACATCTCAAATTAATCCTTTTATCTCTATTGTATACTGTACCATGTCTTCGTGAATAAACTTGTTTGAAACATGCCGATAACATGTCCACTTTCAAATTCCTATTTACTGGAAGTACTCTTGTGTGTCTAGATCCGTTTAAAACTGGTTTCATGAATTTTCATCATCTGTACATTTAGTTCTTTATTTTTGAACAACCCTGTGTCAAAACATAGAAACCTGGACCGTAATCCAATGCATGGTACCTTTCCCGCTCAGACTCAGGCGCAGGACCTGAGAACGCGACGGCCGATAGGCCCCATTCTCATGGCTGGTCGCGACACAGTTCTTGTCGCATTCTGAACGCGACAGGCAGTACTGTCGCGATCTGGCTTCCTGACCTGACCTCCCTGTCGCGATCATTGAACAGCCCTGTCGCGTTCTGAACATGCCCTGTCGCGACCCTTACAGGGGTATGTCGTGTTCCTAATTTTGCATCAAAACACTGTATTTTGCAAGTCTTGACTTTCTATAGTAACCTCTCACCCTTGTTAACTGTCATAAATGCAGTAAACGAAGTTGTTAAATCTTGGACATGTAATTAGTAATTAAAAGTCATTCACTTGATCATTCATCTCCATGACTCTCTTTAACACATGCACACACTTGAACCACCCAATAATCACTAGACTTGGCATGAAAAATCTCATAATACACTGGTAATTTATTTTAAATATATTTAATTACCCTATTTTTAAATGGACTTGTCTTCGTTTCTCGCGATGTTTTGGGAATACCGTTATCGACGCTCCACTGTTCTAGAATTCCTCTAGAACGTTGGGCACTTGTTTCTATATATACACCTTCTCTTGACTTGGACGAACTCTCTGTCAGATATTCCTTCTACCGGACTAGTGAATCCTTGTTCAAGGCCTCCGTAAGTCTCCTCTGTCCATAGATTCCCACATGGTCGACGAGTTGGTTGTACCCTAACACCTATGATACCTTTAGGGATAAGTAAGATCCAAACGGCCTTAGAATGTTCTCACTCTATCTTGAATCACGTCGGACCTCTAGACCTGTGCATAACGGAGCTGTTGGAAGGGTAGTGAATTCCACCTGACTGCCATCACCAAGTGCGCGTGTGTGCAACTGTTACTATCGCCCGTTTACTCGACGTTCATGTGCAATGACCTTTAGTTCTCATCTATGCTCTGCTCGCTCATCTATTCACGTTCTCTACTATCTCATCTATCATCTAGTACTCTCATCTATTTTCTTGGTACTCTCTATGGCCATTAACTGATTGTCTAAATATGTACATGTACAAAATAACCAATGCCAGCACAATAGGGCCCAATCTGGTTCTAGGGAGAGCGCCCGAAAGTGCCATTTGCCCAGGGGAGTTAAATGATCAGGATGTCGACATTATATCCAAGTTCCATACTATCAAGATTAATCTAAGACAATCAAACAAAGTGCTATACTCTTTCTCGGCTATCTACGGATAACCAAAGTGCAATTACTAATACGATTGACGAAAGTTAATCAAAGTGCTATACTATACTCGTTGTGCTATTGCTATACTTTGCGCTATTTGTGCTATGACCATCTGCTATTTGTGATATACTCGACACTTGTGCTATATTTGGAAAACTTGTGCCATTTCAATCGCATGCTATCTCTTACGTTACTTGACTCTCTCGCTCTATCTTAGTTACTCTGCCATTCAATGTATAATCATTTAAAACATGCTTGATCCTGAGATTTAAGTCTACTGGGCGTTATCGAACCCTACGTATGGTTGTGTTCTCAGGTGAGACCGAGGAAGATACTTACACTCAAGAGGACGGGAATGACCAAGAGTGAAGTCAAGAGTACCTTAGCATCATAGTATTATGTTAGAGTTGAAGTTTAGTCTTTTGCTTTATTAATGTAATGGGCCCTATAGAATGGCTCTGATATTAGTGGTTGTAACTAGACATTTGAAGAATTATTAATGAGATGCATTTGCTTTATATTATTTTTGTCTACTGGTTTGATGTCTAGTACTCGCTCTGTACCCGTTTACTTGCAACTGCCTCATGTTCGATATTCAGCGTTGGGGCGTGACAGTTTTGTGGTATCAGAGCCTAGGTGTTCTTAAGTATAGGATGATCTAGGTTAACTAGCCTTGACTAGAGTCAATTATCCTACCTATGTATGATGTGGTTAGAACCATGGGTAACTAGCTAAAATGAACTCACACATGCATAAATTAAACTCCACAACAATATCCTAACAACAAATTATTTTGTAGGAACTAAGCAACTAAGATGACTGTTGAACATGCTCAGATGAGGGGCATGCAACAAACCATCCAAGAACTCACTCGTGCAATTATGCAAGCTACACAAGGTGGAGGAAATCACGGCGGTGCAGGCGAGCTGCATCGTAACTTTAGGGGCTTGAACCCACCCAGGTTCAGTGGATCCATGGATCCGGATGAGGCCGAGCACTGGCTAAAGGAGACAGAAAGAATTTTCCATGTTATGCAATGTGCAGCTGGGGATAAGCTGCTACTAGCTACTTTCCAACTGGAGAAGGACACCTGCGCTTGGTGGGAGTCAGTAGAAGTGACCAGAGCTAATGGTCAATTTACTTGGGCTGAATTCAAAGAGGCATTCAACTCAAGTATTTCTCGGAGCGTGTCCAAGTGAAGAAGGCTGCGGAGTTTGCTGCTCTTAAATAGAGGAGCCTGTTTGTGGCGAGTATGAAGCCCAGTTTTCAAGGCTGGCATGTTATGCTGAACACTTGGTGAACACCGAAAGGATGAAGGCTAAGCGCTTTCTCAATACCCTTAGGCCACAATACATCACTCAACTGGCCCCTCTCGACATCCAGACCTATGTCGAGATGGTAAAAAAAGCTCAACTACTAGAAGATGCTACAGACTTCACTGACCGTATCAAGGGAAGTTCGTGAAGAAAGAATGACACCTGACATGACATCTGCCAAACCAAACAACATCAAGAAGCATCCTTTCAGCATCATAGAAGGACCCAGCAAGAAAGGAAACCCAAAGCTTTTGTTCCCAACACTCCAGCGAAAAGCAACTATAAGCACTGTGACAAGCCTGGTCACACAGCTGATGAATGCTGGAGGAAGGGCGATGCATGTCTGCACTGTGGAAGCCGGGAGCACTGTATCCCCGAGTGCCCAATACTGAAGGAGAATGAGAGGCGCACTAATGTGCCGAAGAAACAGGGAAGACTGCATGCCCTGCATGATGAGAAGCCCGCTGAGGAAGGTGGCGTGGTGGAAGGTACACTGCAAGTTTTCTCCCTATCAGCATTTATTTATTTGATACTGGAGAAAATCATTCATTCATATCCCAAAATTTGTTGATACCTTGAATGCTAAACCTATAACTATGGGGTGTGAATTTGCTATCACAACACCGTTGGGAGGGAAGGAGAAATTGAACAAATATTTTCCATCTGTCGATGTAATTATCAGAGAACACAACCTAAAAGCCGACCTGGTGTGTATGCCCATGAAAGGCTATGATGTGATTTTTGGAGCTGACTGGTTGTCCACTTATGGGGCAAGTGTCGATTGTAAGAAAGGGAGAGTTACATTTAGTGATTTCCCTAAGTTGTCCTTCACTGGAATTGGACATAAGAGACGGATGTCTCTAATCTCTGTCATAAAGGCCCACAACATGATAAGGAAGGGTTGCTTGCTTTCCTTGCGGCCGTAATAGTTGAAAAGAAGGGTTCTAAGATAGAAGACATCACACATAGTCCAGGATTACCCAGATGTGTTTCGCGAAGATCTGCCAGAGATTTCCCGAAACGTGATGTCAACTTTGCCATAGAGTTGATCCCTAGAGCTGCCCCGGTATCACGACAACCGTACCGGATGTCACCTGTCAAGCTAAAGGAATTGAAGGCGCAACTGATGGAGCTATTAGAGAAGGGGTTCATCAGACCAAGTACTTCCCTATGGGGAGCACTTGTGCTATTCGTTAAGAAGAAGGATAGATCGATGAGGCTATGCATCGACTATCGTCAACTCAATCAGCTAACCATTAAGAACAAGTACCCATTGCCCCGGGTCGATGAACTTTTCGACAAGATATCTGGAGCTCAATATTTCTCCAAGATCAACCTTCGATCTAGCTACCACAAAATGAGGATCAAGGATGAGGATATCTTCAAAATGGCTTTCAGGAGCAGGTATAGACAGTATGAATTCGTCATTATGCCTTTTGATCTGATCAATGCTCCTGCAGCCTTTATGCAACTCATGAACATCATATATCGACCCTACCTTGACAAGTTCGTGGTTGTCTTCATCGATGATGTTGGGGATCGGAACGACAGCCCTCTCTCACACGACTCACATGTAGAGATCAGAGGAGAGATTAAGGAAGAGAGAAGAAGAACACAAGAACACAGATTTTACGTGGTTCGGAGGCAACGCCCCTACGTCCACGGCCATAGCAGCGATTCAATACTATATTTCGGAATCATCACAGTACAAGGAGAATCGCCCCACTTTATATATAGGAGGTTAGGGAGCCATAATCGAGAATTACAAGGACAATAATGCCCTTAACTCAGAAACGCAGAGTCATCTGTCTTGGGGTGCGTCGACCTTACTCATGGGTGCATCGACCTTACTCATGAGTGTGTCGACCTTACTCATGAGTGTGTCGACCTATTCATGGGTGTGTCGACACACCTCAAGCAGTGTCGATCCGCAACTACGAACCAGTCCACTTTAGAGTTCAGACTCCACACTCTAACAATGATATCCTTATATATTCAAAGACTAAAGAAGATCATGAAGAACACCTGAAGATAGCAGTACAAGTCTTGCGAGACAACAAATTGTACGCAAAACCTGAGTAAATGCGAATTCTAGTTCGAAGAAGTGTCTTCTTAGGCCATGTCATCTCAAAGGACAGCATCTGGTTGATCCCTCCAAAGTCAAAGTTGTACTCAATTGGGAGAGACCAACCATGTCACAGAAATCCGAAGCTTTTAGGACTGGCTGGATACTACAGGCGGTTCCTAAAGGACTTCTCCAAGATCACCATTCCTCTCACGCGTCTGACACGAAAGGAGAATCCTACTCTGGGAGTAAAGAGTGTGAGAAGAGTTTCCAAACTCTAAAAGACTGTCTTACCTCAGCACCTGTTCTCGCTCTACCAATAGAGGGAAAAGGTTTTTCTATCTATACCGATGCCTCAGGAATGGGCTAGGCTGTGTATTGATGCAGAAGGGAAAGTCATCACTACTCTTCAAGACAACTGAAGACACATGAAGTCAACTACCTGTGCATGACCTAGAGTTGGCTGTCGTAGTCTTCGCCTTGAAAATCTTGAGACATTACTTATATCGTGAATAGTTCACAGTCTATTCAGACCATAAAAGACTGAAGTATTTATTCTCTCAGAGGAACTTAACATGAGGCAGAGGAGAGGCTGGAATGGCGGAATACTGAAGGATTTTGATTTCAACATCCAATACCATCCAGGCAAGGGAAATGTTGTGGCTGATGCTCTTAGTAGAAAGCCGATGGCATCTGTTTCGAGTCTAGTCCTTCGCGAGATGCAACTACTGGAATAATTCGCAAGGTTAGACTTGAATATTGAACATAGGGATGATCGAGTCTTGGTTGCCAATATCAAGATTCAATCTGACATATTGGAAGATATTAAAGCTCAACAAGATAGCGATCCATTCTTGGTTCGCATCAAGGAAACCCTAGCCGAAAGACCTGACTTTACTATGACTGAGGATGGAAGGCTTGTATTCCAAGGGAGGACATGCATCCCGACAACGAAGAACTGAAGAGGAAGTTAATGGATGAAGCTCACAAGATGAAGTACACTATTCATCCTGGAGGTACCAAAATATATCAAGACATGAAAAGAACATTTTGGTGGCTGAACATGAAGAGAGAGGTAGCGAGCATGCCGCTCATTGCCTTACTTGTCAACAGGTAAAGGTGGAAACATGCGCCCTGCTGGCGTACTTAGACCACTAGATATTCGGAGTGGAAATGGGAAAGCATTGGCATGAACTCATCATGGGTTTACCCAAGATGCGTGGTGGACTCGACACCATATGGGTCATTGTCGAACGATTAACCAAATCCGCTCACTTCTTACCTATAAAGAGTAAGTGGTCGGTGGAGGTACTAGCTGTGCTATATGTCAAGGAGATCGTAAGACTACATGGAGTCCCTCATCTATTGTCTTGGATCGAGATCCGAGATTCACCTCTCACTTCTGGAAGGGACTGCAAACTACACTTAGTACCAAGCTCAACTTTAGTACCGCATTTCACCCACAAACTGATGGGTAGACTGAGAGAACCAACCAAATGTTGAAGACATGTTGAGAGCCTGCACTATAGATTTCCAAGGTTACTGGAATGAGCACCTATCCCTAATTGAGTTCGCCATAACAACAGTTACTAGGCGATGTGTAAGAAGGCACCGTTCGAAGCACTATATGGCAGAAACTGTAGATCTCCTACATGCTGGAATGAGGTTGGAGAACAGCAATGGCTAGGCCCGGACATGAAACAAAATACAACAAGGGATATTCAGGTGATTCGAGATCGGCTCAAGATTGCTCAGTCTAGACAAAAGAGCTATGCTGACAGGAGAAGGAGAGATCTGGAATTTCAAGTAGGTGACCATGTACTCTTAAAGGTATCACCTACCCGTGGTATCCAAAGATTTGGTGTTAAAGGGAAACTCAGTCCTAGATTCATCGGTCCTTTGAAGTGCTCGAAAGGGTTGGTGAGGTTGCGTACTGACTGTCGTTGCCACCGAACTTGGCATGTGTACATAATGTGTTCATGTCTCCATGCTTAGGAAAATGTATATGATCCTACGAATATCATTCGCCATGAGAAGTTGGTGTTGAACAAGGACATGACATACGAAGACAAGCCAATCAAGATATTAGAACGAAAGTGCATTAACTCAAGAACTGTCTCATCCATGTGGTTAAAGTTCTATGGAATAACCGTGGAGTGGAAGAAACACATGGGAACCTGAAGGAATCATCAGACGGAACTCCCCGATCTTTTCGTTAAGACATTCTCTCCATTCTGATCATATGAATTGGGGACCAAATTCTTTTAAGCGGGGAGGATGTAGCAACCTGAATTTTTCAAAAAATAAAAAATTAATAATAATAAAAATTTAGTCAATTGGAAAATCAAAGAAAAGAGGATTAATTCAAACCACTAAATGAAAAGAAGTGATTGGTTTAATTAAATGGATCACATAAAAGTTATTGGGCAAAATAGGGATTTTAAAAGAGGAATAATAGGAAAATACCCTAAATTCGTATCTTAAATATTACCTAAATAGAAAAGGGCCATTAAATTATTAAAATAACTAATTTGGGTTGGAATTGGTTTCCTAACCCTACCCTAATTGGTTGGCCACGAAATAGCATCCCAACCTAACTCTAATAGGAGTTGGCAAGCTTAGAAGGAGAGAAATATGAAAATCTCGGAATTAAAGGGGAATTAGAGTCCTATTAGGAAATAGAAACCCAAGGAGCTTAAATACTCCTCAACCTCTCCATGGCTGGCCCTAACTCGTTGCTGGGGCTTGCTAGATGTGGAGAAGAGGCCAAGGAGAAGAGGAACTCGTGGGGAAAAGGCTAGACCGAGCTCCAACCTTCGTTCTTCAAGTTCTAACCTATAGAAGACAAAACGAGTCAAAGGTAGGCATTCTCACGAGCTAAAATCAATTAATTTGTTTGTAGATTGTTCATATCTCAGGAACAAAACCCCTCTGGTTTCATAATTTTCATCGAGCCAATCTTTTATCTTGATTTTTGAAGTTCTGCAATCATCATGACCCCGAACCTTATCTTAATCTAGATCTCCATGTATACTCGACCCCATGCCATGAAATTTTAACTGGAGATATTGATGGATGTTAGGCAACGTTTTCCTAAAAGCCCTAATTTTCATCCATCCTACATCTCGAATTAATTTTTATCTCTACTATATATTGTACCATGTTCTTCGTGAATAAACTTGTTTGAAGCATGCCGAGACCATGTCCACTTTCAAATTCCTATTTATTGGAAGTATCTTGTATGTCTAGATCCGTTTAAAACTAGTTTCATGAATTTCATCATTTGTACATTTAGTTCTTGATTTTTAAACAACCCTGTATCAAAATATGGAAACCTAGACCGCAATCCAATGCATGGTACCTTTCCTGCTCAGACTCAGGCGTAGGACCTGAGAACGCGATGGCCAGATAGGCCGCATTCTCAGGGCTGGTCTCGACACAATTCTGTCATGTTCTAAACGCGACAGGTAGTACCGTCGTGATCTGGCTTCCTAACCCTGACCTCCCGTCGCGATCTTTGAACGGCCCTGTCGCGTTCTGAACATGCCCTGTCGCGACCCTTACAGAAGTACGTCGCGTTCGGGATTTTTGCATCAAAACCCTATATTTTGCAAGTCTTGACTTTCTATAGTAACCTCTCACCTTTGTTAACTGTCTTGAATGCAGTAAACGAAGTGTTAAATCTGGTTAGGTAATGAGTTAATTTAAAAGTCATTCACTTGATCATTTCATCTCCATGATTCTCTTTAAACATGCACACACTTGAACCACCCACATAATGACTTCACTTGGCATGAAAAATCTCATAATACATCTGGTAATTTATTTCAAATATATATTAATTGCCGTATTTTAAAGGACTTGTCTTTGTTTCTCGTGATGTTTTAGGAATACCATTATCGACGCTCCACTATTCTAGAATTCCTCTAGAAGTCGGGCATTATTTCTAAATATACCTTCTCTTGACTTGGACAAACTCTTCGTCGGATATTCCTTCTGCCAGACTAGTGAATCCTTGTTCAAGACCTCCGTAAGTCTCCTCTGTCCATGGATTCCCACATGGTCGACGAGCTGGTGTTACACTAACAACTATGATACCCTTTAAGGATCAGTAAGATCCAAATGACCTTAGAATGTTCTCGCTCTTATCTTGAATCACGCAGGACCTCTGGACACTGTGCATAACGGAGCCGTTGGGAGGGTAGTGAATTCCACTTGACTGCCATCACCAAGTGCGCGTGTTGTGCAACTGTTACTATCGCACGGTTACTTGACGTTTCATGTGCAAGACCTTTAGTTCTCATCTATGCTCTGCTCGCTCATCTATTCACGTTCTCTAATATTCATCTATTCATCTAGTACTCTCATCTATTTCATAGTATTCTCTATTGGCCATTAACTGATTGTCTAAAGATGAACAAAATAACCAATGCCAGTACAATATGGCCCGATCTGGTCCTGGGGAGAGCGCCCGAAAGTGCCATTTGCCCGCGGGAGTTAAATGATCAGGATGTCGGTATTACATCCAATTGTCATACTATCAAGATTAATCTAAGACAATCAAACAAAGTGCTATACTCTTTCTCGGCTATCTACGGATAACCAAAGTGCAATTACTATTACGATTGACGAAAGTTAATCAAAGTGTTATACTATACTCGTTGTGCTATTGCTATACTTTGCGCTATTTCTGCTATGGCCATCCTGCTATTTTGTGCTATACTCGACACTTGTGCTATATTTGGAAACTTGTGCTATTTCAATCACATGCTATCGTGCTATCTCTTATGTTACTTGACTCTCTCGCTCTATCTTTAGTTACTCTGCCATTCAATGTATTAATCATTTAAAGCATGCTTGATCCTGAGATTTAAGTCCTACTGGGCGTTATCGCTCACCCTACGTTATTGGTTGTGTGTTCTCAGGTGAGACCGAGGAAGATACTTAAACTCGAGAGGACGGTAACGACAAGAGTGAAGTCAGAGTACCCTAGCATCAAAGTATTATGTTAGAGTTTTTTTTTTTAAATCAAAGTTGGTCCTCAAACCTCAAAAGCTAGGAGAGTGTACCCTCCCCCAGAGGGGAAGAATGTTCCCACTCCACCAGCTAGAAGTCTGGGCCAAAAAATATATATCTGAAGAAGATAATACAATCATCAATCGGGCTAGCCCTAGCAATCCAAAAGGATAAAAACCAGAAAACATGGCTAAACCAGCCTAACATGGGGCAAGCCAGTTTTGTCCAGCAGTAAAGGACCTTTACATTGAGGAGGAATACCACTAGAACCCCAATACATCATGTTACTCATAGAAAGACATCTGAAGTTGGCTAGCCTATCAGCTACTTGATTTGCCTCCCGATAAATATGTGTAATTTTGAGGTTGTTCTTTTGAATGAAAGAGTAAGCTTCCCGCCACCAAATGATAGCTTGCCAAGATGGGCATTTTCCTGCTTCATGGACTTCACCAAAGCCAGCAAATCTGTATATATGATAGTGATCCTAATTCCCAGGGAATCTACTAGACAGATCCCATCGCAGAGGGCTCTAACTTCAGCTATGATGTTGTTGCCATAACCATAATAATGAGAGAAAGCCGCCAACATAATACCCTGCTTATCCCGAATGCAACCACCTCCCCCACAAATACTTGGATTTCCTTTGCTGGCTCCATCAACCTTCAAACAATAGTGACTTATTGGAGGTATCCAGCGAATGAGTTTCAGCTGTTTGGTAGAAAAATTTGCATGAAACCTGAAAGACATAAGGACCTGCATGTCTTGATTAGAAGTCGCCCCTTTGAACTGGACTGAAGCAAGAGAGTTGGTAACTATATTTTTATATTTCTAATCACTGCACCTGCAGAAGTCACCTTTTATCAACCTCCTCCCACATCTCTCCTTCCAAATACTCCACAGCATGAGAATCAGACAGTGAAGAGAGACAAACCCTAATGCAGAGATGTACTGGTGACAGAAATGAAGCTCCATATTCTAAATATTATCTGATTATGCAGGGAACTTTAGGATCAGCGAGAGGGAGGAACCAGTTCCATAACGCAGTGGCCAGTTCGCCATTTAGAAAAATGTGATTGTAGTCCTCCATATTGGGAGATGTACAGCAAGAGCAACGGGATACCATGGCTACACCTATTTCTGCAATTCTCAGGTCCACTGCAACTACCCTATTAAGAAGCTTCCAACAAAACATAGACACTCGTCTGTAATACTTGTGGTGCCAAATTTTGGACATATCTGATCTCCTGATTCCAACCGAACGAACTAGATTATAAGTGGATTTGACAGAGAAATGACCATCTTTAGCTGGCCGCCAGACACATTGATCTTTAGCTTCATTGAGAACCACACCCTGAAGCATGCCACTAGGGAGTAATTGTCTAATAGGGTGGTTAGGAGCTAAGATGACTTCCTTAAGTTTTATATTATCCCCCTCATATGGGGCAATCAACAATCTTATCAACGGCCTATCCCCAATCCAACATCTGTTAAGAAATCAATGTCTTCAACATTGCCATGTATCCACCTGGCATTGTCAAGAAATATCTGATGAGCTGTTGACCATGTTTTAGCAGACATCCCCTTGAAAAAACACTTCCTTCCAGACATAAAGCGGTTTCTCGCATAGCTAGCCCAGAACGAAACACCATGGTAAATATTCCAGATCGATTTGACTTCTAAGGATAGTTGAACATGTTTAATGCTGCGGATCCCCAAGCCACTTCCGTCTATGGGTCGCTGGATGGTAGACCAATGTACCCAGTGACGTTTCCTCTGCACATTAGTGTTATTCTAGAAAAAAACCGCACATACTCTATCAATATAGTTCAAGATACTCACAGGGATGGATAAAGATGTAGCTATGTAGACTTGTATGGAATTAAGCACCGAGTTTTTATAAAGTAACTCTCCTAGCTTGGGATATGAGTTTGGGTTTCCAGGAAGCAAGTATACTATTGATCTTCTGTATCAGCGAAGAGAAATCAGCGGCCAGTACTCTACCAGGACGTAGAGGAACACCAAGATACCTTCCTTTTCTCTTTTAAAACCAGTAGCCATCCTTATTCTGTTGACTGTGTGATGGGAGGCTTTCGGTGAAATCATGAAGGAACTCTTGGCCGAGTTGATGTGCTGCCCCGAGGAGGTAGAGTAGCTAGTGAGAAATTCCATCAATCTCTTTATATTGCGAATACCTCCATTCAGAAATACCAATGTATCATCAGCATATAAAATGTGAGAGATAGGAGGGCAAGCCTTGGCCTGAATAAGGGATAAGTCTACCCGTCTGCACCATATTTTTAATTCCTCGGCTAAGGGCCTCTTCCATGATAATAAATACGGCTGGAGCAATGGGATCACCTTGTCTAAGGCCCCGAGTGGAGTGAAAATATCTAGTAGTCGAGCTGTTGAATAGGACAGAGAACCAACAATTGCTAATCAGCATGCCAATATATGAGGTGAATGTATTTGAAAACCCGAATTTCTTAAGCACAGCAAAAAGGAAGTCCCACTCCACACTGTCATACGCTTTTTTAATATCAAGTTTCATCAGCACATTGTAACCTCTTACCTTGAGACCCATATCTCTAACCAACTGTCTGGCCAGCGCAATATTATCAAGGATAATGCGGCCTTTGACAAACGCCCCTTGTTCCTGAGAAATGATCTGAGGGAGAATATTGACCACGCTCAAAAAGAATCCTGGAGATAATTTTATGACAAAAATTGCACAAGCTAACCGATCTATAGTCACCGAAGGAGGATGGATTATCAGTCTTGGAATTAAAGCAATCAACGTAGAGGTGACACCCCTTGGCAAGGGATAACCATGAAAGAAGCTGATGACAGCATCCATAACATCTTTCTGAATTATTCCCAGCAACTTATAAAGAAATGCCCTATGAAGCCATCTGGGCCTGGGGCACTATTTGCATTCAAACTCCATACAGCCATTTTGATTTCTTCTTGAGTGGGGATGGCAGTAGTAAGAACACCATTTTGATCATCAGTGATGAGGGTTGGGATAACATTGAGGATGGAGTTATCAATTATATGATAAGAAGACTGAAGCAGGAACCCAAAATAATTGACCACCTCCTGTTTAAGAATTTCTTGATCCTCCATCCAAGAGCCAGAAACTTGAAGCCTTTGAATAATATTTCGCTTTCTCTTCCCTTAACAACCGCATGGTAAAATGCAGTGTTTTTATCACCGTTGTCAAGCCATTGTATTCGAGCTTTTGAGCCCAGAACATCTCCACACATTTGGTAGCCTTTATAAGATTTGCATTAGCTGCACCCATGGCCGAGCGGTTTTCTGGAGTGGGATTCTCATCAAAGGCCTCCTGCATCGCCTTAGCCTGCTCTTCATGAAACAAGAGGGTCATTTATGTTGCCAAATGTAACTTATTCTAGCTCCGCAAGGCAGATCTGACAGCCGTAAGTTCATGTGAAGAATAACAAATGGATAATAGTGCCAGGTAAGAGGAGCTTCCCAAGCTGCTTTGACCGTTTCCTTGAAAGAATCATGAGAGCACCACATAAAAAGGAATATAAATCTGGATGGTGGGCGAGTGTGAGGTAGTAGGGAAAGCATAAGGGGAGCATGGTCCGAGGGACCCCTTGGGAGATGTCTGGCCTGGATGTTAGAGAAGGTTTCCCCACATGAGGCATTACATAAAAATCTATCAAGTCTCGCTCTGATAGAAGAAGACCCAGTTCTGTTATTCGACCAAGTAAACTGCCGGCCATATAACCCATGTCCGAAAGAGATGCACCAGACAGAAAAGCATTAAAATCTAACATGCCATGCAAGTTAGCAGTACTACCACCACACTTCTCAGATGGGAGGGAAACACAATTGAAATCACCGCTGATTAACCAAGGAACATCCACAGTGTTAGGGAAATCCATTAGGTCATCAAACAGGGTACGTCTTGTCTCTGCATGGTAACTAGCGTAGACAATCGTGACTAAGAAGGAAACCCTGTTGTCAATAACTACAGCCATAGTGATTTTTGGTCAGATAGATTCACCAGTTGGCAAGTCAAATTCCTCCAGAAGATCCAAATCTTACCATTTTGATCACTGTTTCCTACAATCGACTCTATGCAAAGGTAAGAGCGGATTTTGTCCGCTTTATTGAAGGAAACCATAGGTTCAGCTATAGCTAGGAAATCCACCTTGTTTTTATTAATGATTCTTCTAAGCGACCGCCTAGAGGCCAGGTTCGCTATACCCCTTATGTTCCAGAATAATATAGGAGGGATCATGAGGACGAGTAGCCAGACGAAACCCCCGCCACCGCTTTGGCCTTCGAGCGAGTGCAGGCTCAACTATCTCTACCTGACAATCCTTGTTTTGCTTCACCATAGATGGCATGAAGATATTCTCCGAATGAGCACGAGTGGCAACCTTCTGAATTATAGTCTCTAGAGGCTGAGAATTGGAAACAACTAAATAAGGTAATAGGACGTCTTCTCTGGTGGAGTGCTGTACCAGAGAGACCCTCCCGGACATCCCGACCGCCGGTGACTCTGCACCAGGATGATGAGAACTAGAATTCCCATGCAAAACATTCGCTATAGGAGGAAGCTTTGGCTGTAATGCCTGACCAGTCTGCGAGATAGTAGTTATATCCTCACTAGAAGGGCCAATATGGCCTGGCAGATTCCTGATAGAGAGTTTAGCATGCGTCTCATGCAACCCATGCATTGGTTGTGCCTGGTTCTGCGCTATTTAAGGATACGACAATACCACTTCTAGATGGTTTCCCCTCGAATAGCCATACGTAGAACTTCCATGCAGCCCATGCTGATCAATAGACGTAGACTGTCTTTGTTCCAAAACTTCCTGAACTTCCTGAGAATCGGAAACCACTTGGGGGCGCAATAAAACCTCTGAACTGGAACCAGGCTTTCCCTGCAAAGGAAGAAAAGCAGCTCCCTCTACTGGCACTACGATAACTTGAGGATGGGAACTGGATCTCCTAACCCCAAATCAGTTGTACCACTTTATTACTAGGTTCCTCACCATCCTTACCACGGACCAGTTGATCAACAACATGTTCTTTTTGACGCCAGACTTTATGTGCTACAACCTCTCCACCCTGCTTCTCAAAAGGATAATGTTGACCCTTAGGGGCAGCCGCCCCCCCTGCCTCCTTAGCTGCATCCTTAGCTTTCTTGTGACACTCAGACTCTATATGACCCAGTTTTTTACAGAAATCACAGACTGCCGGCACCCTATAGTAGTTTATTTTCTGCCAGAAGCCATCTTGACCACAGCCAATCCAAATCCTCTCATTCCGGACCTTAGCAATATCCATTTCAACGCATATGAAAGCCTCCTGTGTCTGAGTAAGAGCCAGAGTCAGTTCATGAATTCTCAGAACAGTGCCGATGTTCCCAACAATAGATTTGAGGAAATCCTGGTAATAATAGTTCACAGGTAATAAAGGCAAACCAATCCATATCGGCATAACAGTAGGGTCTACATGGAAGTCAAAATTTGCGTCCCACTTGAAGAATCTGAATAAAAGACCCTTGATGTATAGACTCCTCCTAAGAATGACCTTCAGGTAATCTTCCTCCGCTTTAAACCGAAGGAGAAGATGTCTGGGATGTAATACACTAGCAATAAAATCAATTTTGAGGCCCAACCTTTGCGATAACAATTTTTGAACTCTGGGATAGAGCACCTCCCTAAGCGCACCTCACAATAACTGCTAGGTTCAATGTGAAAATAGACTTTAGGATCTCCTCCGGGGAGAAGAAGACTGCTGGTTCACCTGCATCTGTAAATCCAGGAAGTTTAATACCTATGTTTACCTAAGGAGGCAGTTTTGACTCAGCGATGATCTGGGCATATGATCTCATGCCTGTCGTCGTTGGAACCAGCGCAGCCTCCTCTGCTGACACCGAAGACGCCATCACACAGGAGGAAGCCCCGCCGGCCCAGGGCTGACGGCAAGCCTCCCACGAGGTCCCTGCGCGCAGAAATCCTAGAGCTTCTCTCTCTAGGATCTAGAGAGAGAGGAAAAGGGAGCTTTGCCTTTGCGTATTAACCTATCTTTAGTATTATGTTAGAGTTGAAGTTTAGTCTTTTGCTTTATTCTATGTAATTGGGCTCTATAGAATGGCTCTGATATTAGTGGTTGTAACTAGACATTTGAAGAATTATTAATGAGATGCATTTACTTTAATATTTATTCTTGTTCAATGGTTTGATGTCTAGTACTCGCTCTGTACCCATTTACTTGCAACTGCCTCATGTTCCGATATTCCGCGTCGGGGCGTGACAGTAGGTGATATCCTATGGGCATCAGAATGAAATTGTAGAGGTGGACAAGTACCATTGGTTAGGGTGGAGAGTGCTTCTCCCAGTTCTACATAGTTACTAAGATTCGTCACTGTATTGCCTAGGTGATGGGTATGTGATATGTGTGTTTAGTGTCCTTCTTTATGGTGGTTTGAACTATGTGTCACGGAAAAATATGTGTAAAGATGTGAATTAAGTGTGGATGTGCAATGCGATTATTTGAAAATGATGTGTAAGGCCAAGCAAGTTTTCTACAGGTTTGCACTTTTAGAAATTCGTTTGGTCAGAGCTAGTGACCGTCAAGCATTATCACGTCAAGATGTGGTTGACGTCAACATCCCTTAACGTCCACCTGTTACTTATCTGACGGCAATTTTGATTGTCGTCTATTTTGTGTTGACGTCAACATGATTTGACGTCAAGTTTTCTTGGAATCTTGACGTCAACAACGATTGTCGTCATATTTTGTTGATGGCAACATTTGTTGACGTCAACTTCTACGTGTTCCAGTTCGAGTTTTTCTCCAAAACTTGTGTTTTTTTTTGGATAGGTTTGAGGGAGTAGAGTCATGTTAGGGCAAGGATCTTACCCCAATCATGACCCTTGGCTCTCTAGATATAGAGAAGGTTCATTTTGGGCAGAGAACTTTTGCTCTCTTGCTAAGATTTGGGTGTTGTGAGAGAAAGAGAAAGAGCAATCCCGAGAGTAGATCAGCCGTGTTGCTGCTTGTTCGAGGTTGCTACTGTGAAGAGAAAGCTTCCACGACCTGAGAGGAAGCCTCTAGATGTGGAGATTGTGGCCGAATCGTGCTCCAGATGAAGGATTTCATCGTGCTTGGAGGATACCTCTTTTGGGTGACAAAGAGAGCTTCATCTGCTAAATTCTCTTGTTGTAGAATTTTCTTGAGGCAATGAACTTAGGGTTTCTCTCCGTGGACTTGTCCCTTAGGGTTTTCCTTTTTTTTTGGATTTTTAAAAAATTATTTCGATGTTGTTTGTCTTGTTTTATTGCCCTTGGTCTGCACTTTGTGCAATCTGCGAACTTGACTACAACAAGTTGGCAGTCAAGTTCATCTTGTCCAGAAATTTACAGTTTCACCATTTATGATGGTTTTGTGAGATTCTGTGATGGTTTTTGAGTTCTTTTCATTTTGTCTTGACCTGTTAATCATCATGATGAGTTTGGGTAACCATGAATTAATTTTTGTTAATTATGGTAATTATTTGTATTTCTATTTATAGGAAAACGCATGTAAACACATGATAAATTTGATTTTCTTGTTGTATGCATGTGACAAAAATTGTTAAACTCTGTATTTTAGTTTGTTAGAATACTGTAACCATTATTTAGGGCTTGTTAACCTCATTTTATTTCTGTTCATGAATAATTAATGTTTTTGCGAACATTAACCTGATTTCATCTTTAATTCTAAAAAATAGTTTTACTATTCTGAAAATTGTGAAAATTCTGAAAACTTACAGATATGTTCCATGTGCTATATTCGCCCCGTGGTTAAAATTTGATCTTAATATGATTACGGTATAATTAGTTATTAAATTCTGAAGCTTTCAGTACCATGTTTTAACAATAAGTCCCAAATATGTTTACAATTTTGATTAGTATGATGATTAGGTTCTGTTAATTACTATTCATGATTAATCTATGTATCTAAAAGTGATTAATATATGTTTCATGTTATATGTGTGTATGTGCATGGAAAGATAGAGAATATGTGACATGTGTGTGTGAAATATGTGTTAATGTGAAAAGATAAAAGTTGTGCCAATGAGACACTACCACCATAGATTGCGTGGAGCCGTACTGTAGTAGTGCCCCTACGGGAAGACTCAATTGTGTTATGTGATACCTAGTGTAACGGGTCGTGTGAAATCCTGGAAGTGGACAAGTTCCACTGGTAATGGTGGGGAGGGCTTCCCCTGGTTCTGCACAATAACCAAGACTTGATCATTTTGCCTGGCGATTATGTATGTGTATGTGATTGTGGGATCTTTCTAGTGGTGGTTTGGGTTGTGTCTCGGCTTGTGTAAAAGTGAATATGTGAATAATGTGTAAAGTGATATGTGAATGTGGCACAAGGTATGTGCAAGTGATGTGTTATGTGATCATGAGAAGTGGAAACTATGTAAAAGCTACGTGAAACCAGTGTAAGTGAATGTGAATATGATAAATGTGAGAATAAGTGCATGTGGAAGCAAAGGTAAAAGTGCATGTGAATATGTTATGAGAAAATAATGCATTTATTAATGTGATTTATTTTAAATGATAATTGTGATATCATGATTAGTACCATGTGTAGAAGTATGTTAATTATGTCAATGAGTTAGTAATTATTTGATGAGCATGTTAGTAGTATCATGTTATAAATTTTAATATAAGCCATGTGTTAGTGTTATGTGAAAGTAATATTGCAAGCATGTGATTATATAAATGCTCTTATGTTAGTGACACCATGTTATAAGTGACCATGTTTAGAATTCTTGTTATACATGAGTTAGTATAGCTTTCTTTAATAGATTCCATGTTTAATAATCTATGTCATAGCATGAGCATGTATTAGTTTAATTGTTAATTACTAGTAAGTTAATGATAATGTGATAGTAAAGTGTTTAAACTATTAGAGGCATGTGTGGTAAGTGCGTGGTTTGCAATTCTAAGTTGCTTGCTGAGTCTATTGCGTAGACTCACCCATGCTAACATTTTAGGAGATTTAGAAGCCGAGAAGTTAGTGAGATCCGACGTGGAGCGTCAAGAATAGATTGAAGATTTATAGTTTTTTTCTTAGTATGTGATGCAATTATGATGTGGACTTTGGTTTATTGTGTTTGGAAATTGGCTATATTTAGTGGATGTTATGTTATGTTATTTCTTTTGCTTGGACTATATAGACAGTGGTATGTGGATTATAAAGTTGATGGAATAAGAGTTATTTATTTTCTGCTGCAATATTCTTCTCTATTTGTGTATATCTCAGCCCATGTGACTATCGTTGGGGTTTTCTCCCCTGTGGCGACTTGCTCTCATCTGATGTGGGTTGGTATAACCGCACCGGGTGGAAGTGGACCGTTACACGATGTGTTAATGTGCTCCAATGTGTAAGAATGTGAAACCATGTGATTAAGTTATATTTATGTTAAACAACAACCAAAAGGTGAGAATTGTGACATAGGAGCATATTGAATGTGGTAGATATCATGCTAGTATCTCTAGTAGATATGTGCTTAGTTTCATGATTTAGATACTTGGAAATGTGTCATAAAATGAGTTATGTTGGTTACCATGAGTTTTATTAAATCCATGTGTAGTTAGCATGTTATAGACTTGTTCATTTGGTATTTGCTAATAGTTACATGAATCATGTGATAAATTGCCTTATGTGTTATACTTGTATAGGATGAATGTGGTAAGTGTTTAGATGTGACCAATAGGTTGCTTGCTGAGTCTTTTGAGAAGACTCATCCTTGCTTAACTTTACAGGTGAGATAGATATCCCAGAGATACAGCAGGAGATAGCGAGGAGTGACTCCGAGCGAGAGGAGTAGCCAAGACTTGAGAGCTATCTATATAGCTTGTACTTTTCTTTTATTTAGTATGTGAGATGATGTTATTGTGATATGGACTATTTGACTTGATTATTTAGCAGATTTGGCATATTTATTTTGCTACAATATAGACTGTGGGATGTGGGTGATGATGGAATAAGAATTACTTTTATTTTTGTTGTACTTTCCTTGTTATTTGTGTACCTCTCTACCTGCTATGTTGTGTTGGGTACATGTCCGACTGTGACGAGACACTTTATATCGACGTGGATTGATATAATCGTACCGGTATAAGGGGGGTTGTTACACCTAGAGTTGGATGTGCATTTAGGATGGTGCCCTATAGCTGGCTGCCCTTGGTTAACTAGTTGCTATCAAAGCCATACGTGAGAAGAGACTTAGTCTAGGAGGGAGAGGAGAAGAAAATTGGGGAATAAGCTTCATATGGGTTTCAAGGAGCACTACAAGAAAAACAACATATGTCAGCGGCTGTAGGCCATTGACAAAAATTAAAAACCCGTTGACAAAAACTTATGTCGACGGCATGTGTCCGTTGACAAAACCGTCGACATATTGGTCATCGACTTAGCATCAACAGTAAATTAAGCCGCTGACATAAAACATGTTTATCAGCGGTCTTGAGACCGCTGACAAAAAAAAAATTTGTCAGTGGCTTTGAGACCGTTGACAAAAAAAAAATTTGTTAGCGGCTTCAAGGCCGCTGACAAAAAATTTTTTTGTCAATGGTCTCAAAGCCGCTGACAAATGTTACATTGTCAATAGGTACATAGCCGCTGACAAAAGTGAGAATATCTTTTATCAGCGGGTTTCATCCGCTGACAAATGTTTGTATAATTTTTTAATATAAATTCTTTTAAAAAAATCTAATTTCCTATTTGTACAAAATACCTGAATACAAACACAACAAGAAAATTGATGATCAGTTTATCCCCATGTAATTTAAATAAATTACATATCTATTTTGGTGATTAACAAAACTATTTTCTATGAGATTTGAGCACAGGAAATGAAACAGGAATAACAAGCTAAATGGGTAAGCATTATTTACTTTGTAGCAATGTAAGTTCAAAGCATGAAATTTTCTAAGTGCACATCGACTCTCTAGTTGTTATAACGATTTCCTTAGAATCATAACAATTTCCTCATTCACATCAATTTTGGTTCTATAACGATTCCATAAGTCATTACTATTCTATTGCAGTCTACCTCAACGATTCGGTAAGTGATCGCAACGATTTGCCCTCACAACGATTTGGTAAGTGATCGCAACGATTTGCCCTCACAACGATTCGGTAAGTGATCGCAACGATTTGCCCTCACAACGATTCGGTAAGTGATCGTAACGATTTGCTTTCGTAACGATTTGCTAAGTATTCATAACGACTTGCTTTCGTAACGATTTCATAAGTGATCATAACGATTCATTAAGTATTTATAACGATTTGCTTCCATAACAATTCGATAAGTGATCACATCGACTTCTTATGAAAGGACAACGATTTGCTCTCACATCGATTTCATAAGTGAGAACAACGATTTCAGTGTCACAACGACTCATCAAGCTTCAAAACGATTTGATCCCTTAACGATTCGATAAGTTACATAACGACTCTGTTACTGTAATGATTCATCAAGTTACATAAAGACTTGGTGGCTGTAACGATTCGATACAGCAAACAACGATTCATTCACATTGTCTTTAACGATTTGATTATAATGACTTGTGCATAACGATTTGCTTATGGAGTCACAACGATTTGGTTATTAATGCATAACGATTTGTATGTGCATCGGCTTGCTTATGAGTGCACAACGATTTACATGAATATCAACTCATTTGCATAACGATTTCATAAGTCATGCACATAACGATTCCATGTGAAAATAATGATTTGATTTTCGAGCTCATTTATGAATACGTTGAAAAGTCAAAGTCTTCACATATATCTCTCTGACAACCATGCATTTATTATGACCGAACGTATCACTGCAGTACATGCAAACGATATCTTCTATTCTCATGTTTATTCTGTAAACATCTTTTTAGAAGAACATAATGGAACTTCTATTTCTGTATAAATCAATCTAACGTTGACTGACAACAAGAGACAACTTAGCTGTCTATTGTTAAGCTTGTAATGCGTGCAGGTTTCTAACAGCACTCGTCATACAACGTTGGACAAAATAGAAGCCAAAGGATATTACAGAAGATCTCTCTCTGTGTGCGTGCATGAAGACCGTTGAACAGAAAGCTCTACAGGACCATGCAGTCTTACGTAAACAAAAGCTTAGAGACAACGGGCCCTTCAACGTTCAAATTTCAAATAGAAGATATATAAAGAAGACTGAAGCTCCAGAAGAATATATCTTCGAGGTTGAGAATACCAACTACAATCATTCACAAGTTTTTCTGCGAGCATCTCAAAGAGCCAAGCCTCACTCTTTTGATTGTTTAGCTCTTAGCTCTCTACATTCATTGTGTTAGTCTTGAGAGCTTCTAAGAACTAAGAGTGTCCCTCACTGTAGAACTTTCCCTCTCAGTCTTAGCTTCAGATCTAGCATTGTATAAGCTTGATCTAGGGGCTTGATCTCATTTCACATTCTTGTGTTCTTGTGTTCCCTTCGTGTTGAATGAAGACCTGGGGGTTCCAGGGTGTGTGTTCCCTTCAAGTAGAAGGAAGCCCTGGTGGTATCCAGGGTGTTGTAATTCCTCTTCGGTTTGTGAAGAGAAGACCAGTTGCGGCTGGGTGTGTAAGGGTCCATAAGGGTGACTGTACCCTTGGGTAGTGAAAGCCTGAGTTGTTGCTCAGGGACTGGACGTAGGACTCCTGTGGAAACGAGGTCCAAACCAGGATAAATTCCATGTGTTGTCTGTGTGCTTGCTTTGCGTCTACTATCTTTCTTTACTAACTCTAACACCCATCGAAGTGTGTTTTGTGTGACTGTTTTGTGAACAGGTTCAAGGTACTCAATATTTTCAAGAATCCCATTCACCCCCCCCTCTGGGCTTGCTAGCTGGGAAACAAGTGGTATCAGAGCTAGTCTCTTCGACAAAGAAGAAGATCCAATGATCTGAAGAGAAAAGATCAATGGCAGCCCAAGGTCACTCCGAAGGTCAGTCAGTTAACAACCACCGCTGTTCGATGGAGAAGATTACACCTATTGGAAAATAAGAATGGAGTATTTCTACAAGGTCTCGACTATCAGATCTGGTCAATAGTTGAAGAAGGTGATCTTTTGGTTTCTAATGAAAGAGACAAGTGGACTGAAGACGACAAGAAAAGGATCTCCCTAAACTGCAAAGCCAAGAGCATTCTATGATGTGCTCTTAGCAAAAGGAATTGAACAGAATTTCCGCCTGCAAATCTGCCATGGAAATGTGTGAAAAGCTCAGGATCACATACGAAGGCACCGACAAAGTCAAAGAAACCAGATAGACATATGGTGACACCATATGAAGGTTTCAGATGCAGCCAGGAGAGTCAATAACTCAAATGTTTAGCAGATTTACAGACATCACAAACGGGTTAGCCAATCTTGGAAAAACCTACGAAATGGGAGACATCGTAAGAAAAATTCTGAGATCCCTACCATCTTCTTAGACTCCCAAAGTAACAGCCATAGAAGAAGCCAATGACCTGAAGAGGATGTCATTGGAGAAACTTGTTGGGTCCCTTATGGCCCATGAAATCAGCATGGAGAGACTGGGAGAGTCTTCGAGCAGAAAGAAACACTCAAACGCTCTCAAAGCTGAAGAAAACTCATCAGAAGAATTTTCAGATAACAATGAAAGCAATGAAGATAGCGAAGATGAAGAAGCAATGCTGTCTAGGAGGCTACAACGAATCTTAGCCAAAAAGAAGAAGTATCAGTCTGGTAGAAGATATTTCAAGAAAAATAAGGACTTTAAGAAGCCAGAAGTAAAGGATCCAAAGAAAGCTGAGTCCATATGCTATGAATGTAAGAAGCCCAACATATCAAAGCAGAATGTCTGAAGCTCAAGAAATATGATTGAAAAGGAAAGACAGTACTAAGAAATTCAGAAGGTACAAAATAAAGCGATGGCAGCAACTTGGAGCAATAGCAGCGACTCTAACAGCGAGTCTATCTCAAGTGAAGAGGAGGAAGAAAAGGCCAACCTGGCCTTCATGGCAAACATCGACGAAAAGGTAACATTTGATTCCTTCACTTCTTGTACTGAATCTGATTCCGACAATTTGGAAGAAGCATTTAATGAACTTTATGATAAATATAAGGATGTGTGTAAATCACTAAAAATGACAAAGAAAAATCATGCTTGCCTAAAAACACAAATTCAAACTTAAAATCTGAAAATGAATAACTAGAGAAACAAATCATTGAACTTAAAAGAAGAAATGATCTGTTATGCGAAGATCTGAAAGATAAAAATAAATAAATAATAAAATTAGAAAAACAAGAAACCGTAGACGAGTTGAAAAAGGAAATTAAAACTCTAACAGAAGAAAATGAAAAACTATCTAGTACACTAGAAAAATTCACCAATGGTAAAAATTCCTTAATATTAAAAGGTGTTAGACGGTCAGAAAAAGAAAACAAGGATTATGCTATACACCCCGAGATAATGAAGACACTATAATATACCCTAAAACGTATCCAACTCATAAATTTGTAGCTGAACAAGATACTTCATATAAATCAATCTTTAAGTATGTTCCGTATGAAAGGGTAACTAAAACAACATGTTGTAGCCATTGCAACAGACTAGGTCACAGTAAAATAACTTGTCCAACTAAACACAAAAAATAGATAATTAAAAGAAAAATTGATGACACTAACCAACCAGGACCCAAAAGAACTTGGGTACCTAAAGCTTGATGTTTTCATTTCAGGGAAACATTCGAGCATCTAAATGGTATTTGTACAGTGGATGCTCAAGGAATATGTAAGGTAGTAGAAAGCTGTTCTCTCACCTCGAAGCTGAAGAAGGCACAGTGACATATGGAGACAATGTAAAAGGAATTGTGATAGGATGCGGATCTGTTGGCAATAAAGAGAAAATATTTATTGAAGATGTACTATGTGTAAAAGGTTTGAAGCATAATCTGATCAGCATAAGCCAGCTATGTGACAGAGGATATCAAATCAAGTCCCAAGAGTCTAAGTGCAGCATCATGAAGGACGGAGCAGTAATTTTTGAAGCTAACAGAGAAAAAAATCTGTACGTACTTTACCTTGAAGAACTGAAAGATCAAGACATCTGTTTAGCAGCAAGTAAGGAGCAGTCAACTGAGTTGTGGCACAGAAGATTGGGCCACTACAGTTTGGATGGCATGAGAAAGCTGATCAAGAAAAGCCTGGTGGAAGGTCTACCAAAGGTCAGCACAAGAATGGACGGTGTCTGTGGACTATGTGCAAAAGGAAAGCACACCAAGTCATCCTTCAAGTCAAAGACTGTGGTAACAACCTCTAAACCCTTAGAACTCCATCTTATAGATTTATTCGAGCCAATGAGGGCCACAAGTCTTGGAGGAAAGAATTTTGGATTCGTTATAGTAGATGACTATTCAAGATTCACATGGGTATCCTTTCTGGAACACATAGATGACTATTCAAGATTCACATGGGTATCCTTTCTGGAACACATAGATGATACATTTGAAAGCTTTGTAAGTTTCAGTAAAAAGGTTCAGAAAGATAAGAAGTACTGCATTGTTGGAATCTGGTCAGATCATGGAGGAGAGTTCTAGAATGAAAAATTTGGCAAATTCTGTGATGACAAAGGGATAGAGCACAATTTCTCAGCACCAAGAACACCACAGCAGAATGGAGTTGCTGAGAGAAAGAACAGAACCCTACTGGATATGGCAAGAACGATGTTGTCAGAATATGATCTGCCAAGGTACTTTTGGGCTGAAGCAGTTAACACAGCTTGTTACAAAATCAACCGGGTGATGATCAGGCCGATTCTAAAGAAAATAGCATATGAATTGTACAAGGGAAAGAAGCTGAAGATCAGTCACTTCAGGACATTCGGATGTCCATGTTTCATCCACAACAACAGCAAAAGAGACATTAGTAAGTTAGATGCAAAATTAGATGAAGGCATCTTCATGGGGTATGCATCTAAACCTAAAGGCTATAGGATATTTAATAAGCGTACTTTATTAATTGAGTAATCAGTACACATTATCTTTGATGAAACTATCCCTTCCTTGAGAAAGGAAGAAGATAGTGATAATGATGATGCAGATGAATTATCCAAAAAGCTAAAGAACTCATTAATTGAGGACAAGGAAGATCCACCTCTGGAACACCTGCAACAAAAGGACATAGCACATTAGAATCTTCTAAAGGAATGGAGATACAAGAAAGATCACCCACCTGAAAATATTATTGGTGATCCATCTGAAGGGGTAAGAACAAGATGTAATGTAATCCCTTGCGATTATTTAGCTTTTGTCTCGCAAATAGAGCCTAGGACAGTCAATGAAGCTCTCACTGATGAATCTTGGATTTTAGCCATGCAAGATGAACTGAACCAGTTCAAGAGAAACCAGGTATGGTCACTTGTTCCGAGACCATCAGATCATCTAGTATTGGCACCAAATGGGTGTTCAGAAAAAAATTGGATGAAGCTGAAGGATGGGCGGAATTGCCTATTATGGTAATCTAGAAGGGGGGTTGAATAGATTACTCCCAATTAAAAAAACTTTTGCCTTCTTTTCGATGGAGACACAAACTCTTCAATATCTTAAATAGAGTTAAAATCGAATCAAGATGTTGTTAATTATAGATAGAAAGACTAGCAAGTTATCTAGCGTGTGAGAGATCAACGTGCCTACCAATCATCTAACGTAAAACGTTCAAACCATATACACGATGATTTAAGGTGGTTCGGAGTACACAACTTGTGTATCTAATGTCCACCGTCCACACACACACGCAGAAACAACTGCTTATGAGCAAGTTCAACACTACAACTCACACACACACATTGTTTGATGTGAACACACAATCGAAACAAATTAAACCACGTGAATCAAGCACAAGGAACGCTTGAAACACAACCACACACACAAAAGTATAGAAGGAACGAAAACAGAGAAGAGTTCTGAGTTGAAAGAACAAATCCTGGAGAAGAACTCTTCTCGTTGGTAGTCTAGAACAACTTCAGGCTTCGTTTGGATATAGATCAACTGATGGAGAAGCTTGAGTTGTAGGCAACCTGACTTCAACTCCGCTCGAAAGATGTTTCTTCTTTGTTCTGAACGGAAGCTTGAAGCAGAGCAGCAGATGGGAGCTTTTTCTCATGAGTCTTGCTTAGGGTTTTGGAGTTGTGGTCTCTCTCTGCGAAAATAGCCCTATATGATCTATATATATAGGTGTCCAAACATGGAGAGACGTGCTTGAAAGAATCACCCAAATATGGATCATATCTTGATCATCGGATGTTTCCAAAACTACGTCTGTCGACAGGCGACATGTTGCTATCAACAGCTACTGCCCAGTTCTGGTTTTCATGTTGCTGGAACACTGGATCTGTCGATAGATATTGTCTTACTGTCGACAGGCACACTTCATCTGTCGACAGGTACATATTGGTAGTCGACAGGTACTGCTTTCTGAGTGCTTCCAGAACCTTGTTTTGTTCTGTCATGTCTATCTGTCGACAGGTGATTTCTTGGCTGTCGACAGGTGATCACTTGAAGTTTCTTTCTTGTTCTTTTTCACCTGAATCTTGTTGCTTGCTTATATGCATTCATACCTACGTTAAAAGATATTCTAAGTGAGATGTAATGAATACATAGGTGATCATTTTGACACTTGATTATGTCATTCATGTCCTTAACAAATAAGTCATTGTATCATCATCAATTGCAATGTTCATTAAAAACACATCATCAAAAATATTAAAGCACATGTAAACCAACATTCTCCCCCTTTTTGATGATGACAAAATTTCAATTTATGCATATTGATGATTTCTCCCCCTTTTGACAACATTCAAAAAGACACATTATGCACACATGGATAAGATGTAAGCAAAGGAACTGAGGTTTTCATTCATAAACATGCAATACACTCAATTACAAAAGATTACAACTGCATGACATAGAGTAAAAGCAAAAGAAGGAAAGAGACAGAACTGACTCAAAATACAAAGTGACCTACTACCCAAATCTAGTCACTAAGACCTAGATAACCCAAAGACTCTCTAAACATCGTCATTTCCTGGAACATCAGGATGACGGAAGCCATGAAACTCTGTAGAGAGCCGGGTAAGCTGATGTTGAAGCTGCACTTGAGTGTCGGCCAGTGCTTCCATCCTTGTATCAACATGATCGAGACGGGTGTTGAGATGCTCAAAATCCGTGGTGAATTGGAGTTGCAACTGAGCCATCTGTCTAGCAATGAAATCCCGAAGAGAGGGACTCGTGTGGCCATCTGCCTCCACCTGTCGGCATATGTAGCGAAATCTTCATCTAACTTCATCTTTTCTGCCATGAGGTCCGTAAGAGAATATTCTGGCCCAACCCTATCTTGGAATTGTTCAAGGAATTTTGCTTTAACTATGGCGCAGTCCTCTGCATCCTCGGTAGCAAGGAATAGAACCAGTCTAGCGCAGGCCCGTCCAATGACCGGCGGAATAGATATGCATCAAGCGGTGGTCATACTGGTAGGGTGCAGACTCATAGATGAAATCCTTGATGTGGATATAGGGGTTTCTAGAGCCACTGTACTTACGGTACTTCGGGAGTTCGGATGGAGAGGGGACCCACAGGCCGTTGAAATTAGGCATGTAACGACCCTCCTTATACCAGTACGGTTATACCAACCCACATCGATATAATGAACGCTGCTACAGTGGGACATTTACCCAACAGTTATAAGATAGGCTAAAATATACATAAATACATTTACATAACAGCAGAAAAGAAATAGCCAAGTGTAACTTCTTATTCCATCATCCACATTCTATTCACAGTCCATATATAGAAGAAAAGAAATCTAAACTTTTCATAACTGAGAAATGAAATAAATACATTGTCCACAACTTTCCACTAAATAAGTACACAAATCCCAAAGGTAGAGCAAGTCTACTCTTACTACATACTTATGAAAAATAAAAGTACAATGCCAAGTCCAAAACAAGGTCTACTACTCCCGCTCTGAGTCACTCCTAACGATCTCCTCGGAAGAAGTAGAAATCTCTGCACTTGTACGCCGAAGCAAGAGTGAGTTCAAAAGAACTCAACAAGTAACACCAAACACACAAAACTTACATGCATCACATAACTTTCACATTTTCATACTACGCAATAACATATAAACATGGATTTAACAATTAATTCAAGTAAAAATCCTAAACATGATTTCTACACATGTTACACATGGAAATTGTCTTATACAAAATTTTCAATAACTTAAAGCCTATCACATGTTTTCTACACACTTTTCAATATATTAAACCAAGCTCATTTAACCACATTCACCACACTTACAAGCTAAACATTAGTCATTTTAAACATGGAGTTTGTACACATAAATAAGAGACAATTCTAGCATGGATTCTATAATCATTTTCACATGGATAACACATTTATACTCATGAAAAGTTTGCTATTTTGCTATGTACATATTATAATTATTTAAGAAGTTATCAATTTACATGCTGTCACAAGAATTCATATTAACTCATAATCACTTACACAATTTCACAATTTACACATTCACTTTCACTTAAACACAATTTCACATTTATTAAATGCCGTGACACATAGCCCAACCACCTTTTAGAAGGACACACACTAATCACATCACTATCTATCACCTAGGTATTACAGTGATAAATCTTAGTTACTGCGCAGAACCGAGAGAAGCACTCTCCACCCTAACCAGCGATACTTGTTCGCCTCCAGGATTTAATCCCAATGCCTGTGGGACATCACACACTATGAACCTTCCATGGGGACTTTACCACAGTACGGTTCCACAGCCCTCTAAGGTAGCAGTGTCACCCATTGGCACATTTACACATTTTTCTTAATTTCCAACACACACTTAAGGCACAATTTTTAACACATCCATTTCATGCTCACACATTTACACATTTCAGTATTACCTAGCATGGTATTACTGTTCTCAGAATTTACACATTCAAAATAAGTCTAATCATGCAGAATTTTGCAGATTTTAATACCAACACATTAACATACTTTAATTTATCAATATCACACATGAAATTGAAATGTATAGCTACTGTCATCATTTCAATACAAAACTTTAACCAAAAACCTATTACAGGATATCCATCATGCATACAAATTTTCGCATTTTTCTGAATTACACCTAATTATGAAATTCTAACAAAGGAATCACATAAGACTAAAATAACCAACTAACATGGATTTTCATTGTTCGGATTCACAATTATTATATACATGTATACTGACAGTTCTAATCATGTGCCAAATTCTAGAGATGTAACTGTTTTCATATCATTTAATAGAATTTCTTCACTAATTAAGCATGCTCACTCTTTTTCAATTCAGAAAATCTAAAAATTTACATAGTCATCAGAAAATTCCCAATTTTTAACAACATACCCTGACATCGATTTAAGCACCACAGAAATTTGTTTTCACTTAAATTCCACAAGGATACCATAAACAGAAATTTACAATATTCAGAACATGTTTAACATGTATTTCAAAAATTTTAATAAATAATACACTTAACGAAATTTCACAGAAATTACACAACATGATCCACGACACATATTACATAACATATAAAATTTACCATATATCCTCATGCGCAGAAATACGAAAAATAGCTTATAAAGGCAGACAGTCCACTGTTCTTGCCTGAAGAACTCAACGGCAAGGGTATGGCCGTTTACTCATGTTAACGGAAACATAGGGTGCCTCCAACTTAGGATCTTAACGGCAAGGGATCCCGCCGTTAAGTTCCTGTATGTACAAAACACAGACTGAACGCATGAAACTTGGTGAATTGGGGTTCCAGGACTCGAATAAAATCCGTAAAAATTCCTAGGACTTACTAAACCATGTATGGGTGATGTGAAAGGGTTACTTGCCTTGGATAAAATCTCCAATCGACGGATTAAGCCGGAGAGCCCTCCTCGGCCCGAGCCAAAGAGTCCTTCAAACTCTCTCGATCCGGATTCTGTGTTGATCTCCTCTGCACACCAGTGTGGGGAAGTTGTTCCCGTTTTTCAGAGTCCTCTCCAGTCGTTGTAGAACGCCAGATGAAGCCTCAAATCGCCGGATTTCAGAACTCAAAGATGGGGTTTTTCGCACCAAGAACTAGGGTTTTGACTCAAGATCCAAAAGGGTTAGATATGGCCGCAGATGGGGTGTTTTATAGAGCTAGGGTCGCAGACGAAATTGGGTAAGGTTGGGTTACCATTGGGGAACGGTTTCCTAAACCAAGGGCAACATTTTCGGAGGTGTTTCTGGATCTGAAATCGCAACAGATCTGGGAGGTTAACGTCAACATCACATGCCGCCAATTCTGAGTTGGCGTCCATCGATGTGGCCGTTGATTTATGGTCAACATCAACTGATGTTGACGTCAACTAGCCGCCAGAACAGAACTTAAAACTGCAAAAATTCTATGTACACCACACATATCTATATATATATATATAATCTACAATGCACACATTAAAACTATACTTATTCACGCAATGTAAACAAGTAGATACTATGCACAATAAAGTTTATACATCGATGGCATACATTTATACATATATAAGAAATCATCCAAAGATGAAAAATCAAGGGCCTTACAAGGCATGTGAACATCATGGTGCTGCCTAGGGTCGACCTGCCTTCGCAGCTCTTGCAGTTCTTTCTTGATGGACGCCCACTCGGACATCATGTCGGGAGCGGCAGATGGTTGAGCATACAAGGAGGAGGCATGGGATGCCAGCCTGGTGCGCGGCTCTAGCTGTGGTGGATGGCAAGGGAGGTAAGGGGGAGACTAGGGCCTCGACTCACATGCATGGTAGTGGTCAGATTCAAAGGGAGTGAATCGAATGGTCCACGAACGGATGGGAGTGTTGCCGGCTGGTCCCGTGACAATGCGGGGGCCGGAGGTAGATGCCAAGGGGCGAGAGGCGCCCGCCCTAGGTGACAATGATGAGGCGACCTGTGACGACCCTCCTTATACCGGTACGATTATACCAATCTACGTCGATATAATGAACGTCGTTATAGTGGACATTTACCCAACACTACCACTAGATTGAGATGTACACAAATATAGACATAGATCAGTGGAAGTAAAAGAACTAACTGTCAATTTTATTTCATCATCCACATTAGACATACATAGCGCATATAGCAATTTAAAAGAAACTAAAGTCCACATAATGAAATTCTAGATCCAATTATTGTTCATCCACAATTACACAAGTCTCAAATTTCATACTATGGAAAAGAAAGTACAATGTCGGTGACTCCACACAATCTACTCTCCTCGCCCGGAATCGCACTCAACGATCTCCTCCAAGGAAGTAGGGTCACCTGCTAAACCTGTACGCCGAAAGAAGAGTGAGTCTAAAAGACTCAACAAGTAATCCATACACATTATACATACACACATCATGCGCACATTTTACTCTCAATTACGTCAATCAATACATGCAACATGGTTTGAACAATCTTTAAGAAAGCCTATCATGATACTTCTACCAATTTCATAACACATGATACATGGTTTATGTCATTCCACAATAATATACCTACCGCATGCTTTCTATACATTTACTCACATGGTAGCTAAATTTATATCTATGTTGCAACATGATAGCAATTGAGACATGGAATTTTACACATAAAGGAAGAGCATTCCTCCATGGATTCTACATACTTTTCCACATGATATCACATTTGTAAACAAACTAAGCTTGATGTTTTGACATGAATCTAACTCCATCATATCATATTTCACAATTTCACATGCTATCACATTGGGTCCACGTATTCACTATTTCACTTGCACATTACACATTTTCACTTATACACTCACATTATTCTCATTTAAATGTCGTGACACATAGTCCAAACCACCACTAGAAGAACACATATAACACATTCACATAACACATAGGCAACACAGTGACGAATCTTGGTATTGCGCAGACCGGGAGAAGTATTCTCCACCCTAACCAGTGGTACTTGTCCACCTCCAGGATTTCATCCTAATGCCCATAGGATATCGAACACATTGAACCTTCCCGTGAGGACTTTACCATGGTACGGTTCCACAGCCCTCTATGGAAGCAGTGTCACACACAGCACAGTTTCACATTTTCCAATTTAACACACACACGATTTCACACTAATTAACACATTAATTCCATTTTCACATTCATGTATATGGTTCAGTTTCCCTAACATGGTACTATTGTTAACAGACT